>CM060332.1:2381705-2386705 GCA_030674155.1 Stramonita haemastoma
GGAATGACTACGAAGGGTCCATGTAGGCCAAGAAAGAAATTATCAACAAAAAAACCAAAACAAAACTTAATCTAAGAAAACAGCAATCAAAGCGGGAAACAGCAAAGAGAAAGTTTCTATAGCATAGAATTAAAAAACAAAACAAAAAAACTTGAAATTCTAAACAGCAACAGAAGCAACCACCACCAACACCACCACCACCGCCACAACAACCACAACAACAACAACAAACAGCGACAAAAAACAACCCCTATAAAGAACCCTATCAATACAAAGGAGATGTCTTGAGAGAAACAGAGGATGTTCAGAGCATCACTCCATCTCTGCTTGACAGGACATAGGAGGACCCAGCCTCAGCCTGCAGCCAAAAGTGGCCAGCATATCATGAAGATGCATGGAGGATGGAGGGGGGGGGGGGGGGGGGCAGTTGATGGAAGCTTGAGATGAGGCAGTGAGGGATGAGATAGGGGTGACAACACCCTCGTTATTTTAGCGTTTGTCGTGCTTTTCTGAAGCAGTTCGGTCTCCCTGCTTTCTGAGGGTTTGGGGGATCGTAGATCGATGATTCATCTTTCCTGAGAGAGAGAGAGGGAGGGAAGGGAGAGTTCAGGGTTCAAAGATACGTGAGTAGGACTGATATTGTATCAGTCTGTGTCCAATTCTCTTTGTCTGTCTGCTTGTCTGTCTGCTTGTCTGTCTGTCTGTAGTCTGTCTGTCTGTCTGTCTGTCTGTCTGTCTCCGTTGTTTACCTCTCTCTGTCTTTTCTTATCTGCCTCGATGTTGGTTCCCTCTGTTTGACTGTCTCTTCTCTCTGCCTCTTTGTTCTCTCTCTCTCTCTCTCTCTCTCTCTCTCTCTCTCTCTCTCTCTCTCTCTCTCTCTCTCTCTCTCTCTCTCTCTCTCTCTCTCTCTCTCTCTCTCTCCTCTCTCTCTTTTTGCCACTGGTAAGAGCTATAAAAAGCATGGCTCCAGTTTAGCTGGGTGCATCGTGCTTACGTATGTAATCAAAGGCAGGCTCAAGAGATTATTAAACGTTATGCCCCTGTAATAAATGAATAGCCTCCTGTTAATAATCATATCCTCTTTTGATGGTAAACTCGGGCGGCTGAAATTTTTTTCTATGAAAAAAACATAATCTACATGTCGCATAATAATTAATTTACTTGATACCGAAAACAAAATTTACCAAGAATTCAACCTCTCTCTCTCTCTCCTCTCTCTCTCTCTCTCTCTCTCTCTCTCTCCTCTCTCTCTCTCTCTCCTCTCTCTCTCTCTCTCTCTCTCTCTCTCTCTCTCTCTCTCTCTCTCTCACACACACACACACACACACACACACACACACACACACACACACACACACACACACACACACACACACACAAACTACTTTAAGTGAAGTCTTGCTGATAAGTGTGGTGGTATTTTGCCAAGACATCAGTTTCCACACCAAGATGAAAATCTTCAAGTCCCTAGTTATGTCCAATACTGCTCTATGGCTGTGAAAGCTGGACTCTGACAGCTGAAACCACCAAGAGAATACAAGCATTCGAAACAAAATGCTTCAGACACCTCCTTGGGATCTCGTGGAGGGATCACAAGACCAACGACTTTGTGCGGGGCCAAGTTACACAGCTGGCAGGCCCCCAGGAACCCCTCCTGTCAATATTAAAGAGGAGGAAGCTGTCTTGGTTTGGGCACGTCACCCGACACAACACGCTGCCCAAGACAGTTCTTCAAGGAACCTTGGAAGGGGACAGACGCAGAGGAAGGCAACCCAAGAACTGGATGGACAACATCAAGGAGTGGACTGGGATGGACAGGGCAACGCTGATCCGCAGGGCAGAGGACCGGCCTGGATGGAGGAGAACAACGTTATCGACATCCTCATGTCTCCTCTACGACCATTCGGTCAGGAGAATGAGCAGGAGCAGGATTTTGCCAGCAATAAATTCCATTTCAGACTTTCAATCTGTTTAAGTCGTTACAGAAATAAACTCTGTATATATTCTGTGCCAGTTCCTTTATTGTAGAGAGCTGCCTCTTACATTCATCTAGGACAGTCTGCACAATGACACACCGTGTATATAACTGGCTGGAAAATCTGACGAATAAAAGGTAAAGGTGTTCCAAAACCTATGTGGCTGTTGGGGTGCAAGGTGTCAGAGACATCACCATCTGCAGGGGCTTGTGTCTTCAGAGCGGTGCCCATCTCCTCTCCCTCACTGCTTTACCTTCTGCGTCTTGAAGAGGGCAGGTACCCATTGACAGCTGGGTGAACTGGAGGACTGTGCTGAAGCCAAGGTGTAAGAATGGTCACCCATCTGTGAGGTAAAAAGGCTCAACCCTGCTTGATTAACTTTAGCTTGGGGAGAGCGAGTGCTTTGACCGCTGAACCACCCTGTCCTGTAAATCTGACGGATACCAACGACAGAACAGTAATGCCACTAGGGACTTGTTCATTTTAGTTCCACTGCCGATCATTAACCGTTTTCTCTCGCTGAAAGCTTATCATGAAACTCAGAAAGCTTTTCCCTTACTGATATCCTACAAGACATAATCTTTTTTCTACATATAGTGATACTGTACAAGACAGAAGTGTTATGTATGATAGTGGTGTTTTACGGGACGTGTTGTGGTTTTTATATACTTGCTGTGACACTGCATGGTACAGCTATTTTGGTGCATATTGTGATAGTTTACAGGACAGATTTGTTGGTATCAATCCAATCTCGTTGTTTATAACCCCACCGAGACCACAATGGCCATATTAAGGCTGTCACATGAGGATTTAAAAAAAAAAATTTGGGGGGGGGGGGAGGGGGAGGTACACATAGTAATACCCGACAGATTTTTTTTAAACATTAGTGATACTTTATTGATTATGATTGTGTAACATACTTTGATATTTTGCAGACCTGAATTTTCCTACATCACAATGGTACAACAGAATACATGTCAGGCCTATGTTGGAAAGTCACACTTAAACACAATATTGATAACTTTTCGACATGCAATGGCACATCGAGGGAATGAATTAGTAAAAAAAAAAAAAAAAAAAAAAAAAAACGATTTCTACACGAATTAAAACCTTGCAGGGGGAAAAAAATCTAACTTTCTCACATACTTTGGCACCTGCGTTGAAATAATTTCAAGTATTTCTATAGGTTATACACCAATAGCGTATAGATCTAGATCTATCAAAAAAAAAAAAAAGGAAAAAAATGTTTTTCATGACTGACTTACTTTTTCACACTGAGGACCGTAAACGTCACTATTCCAAGGTTTTTCCTCATCATATCCATGACGCAGATTACTTACTCACCGACAGCTGTCTGCGCTGAAGATCGGATTCATCGCTACTTTTGTTAGTGTTGTTGGATTGTACTCCACTAGTTCATGCCGCCTGATACCCTCTCTGTATATGTCAGCATGGTCGGTCTTCCGTTCGCGATTCCTGCTGGCGCTTATTTGCTGGGAGTCCATTCTTTCACAGATTGAGAGACTTCCCTATTGTATATTAGCTAATATTCTCAGACCTTGGACCAGGTTTTGTGCTCGTATTTCAACACCTGAACTTCCAAGTAATCTATAAGCCACTGACAGTAAACAACCGACTTTTTTCATTTTGGCCAGAATCAGCGGGTTTTTATGATGATGTTAATGATGATGAGAGGATGAGGAGGAGGATAATGATGATATGATGATGAGATGATGATGACTATGATCACCATCACCATCATCATCATCATGGGCTCTTTTTGAGCTCTTAACTTTTCCTGTATAAGGAACACAGTGCGGTTTATATCATAAGTAAAAGTCAAAAGTAATGCACTCAAATACATAACACAAAACCACTCATACACCACTACAATGAAATAAATGAATTGTGATTTGAACAACGAACATGACATCACTTCCAAAGCAACAAATGATAATACATAAAACATTCATACATACCACATGGAATAATACAGACATACATATTTACACACACACGCGCGCGCGCGCACGGACACACCACCACGCACGCACGCACGCACACGAGTGCTTATTCCATTACCTCGAAATAAAATAATAAAATCAAATAACATACACACACATACACACACACGCGCACGCACGCACACACGCACGCACACACACCGACCGACACACCACCACACCACACACACACGACGCACGCACACCACACACCACACGCACACCACACTCACACACACACACACACACACACACACACACACACACACACACACACACACACACATTGAAACTTTAGAAAGAAGTTCTAAAAGAATAAGTTATCAAACTAAATTTGAAAGAAGAAATAGAAGAAGAATGATGCAGATCCTGAGGCAAAGAGTTCCACACAGAAGGGGCTGATAGAAAAAGGCAGGCTGGCTAAAAGATGCAGCGTTTGTTTGAGGTCATTGGAAAAGTCATGACTCAGAAGTTGGTCGAAGTTGCTGTCTAGGTATATAATTATGGCTGAATCATCTCAGTAACACAATGTGGAGATGTACCGACAAAAGTGTTAAACTTTGGTGGCAATTTTACACTGAATACGTACAGAAGTAGGTAACCAGTGGAGTGAGGACAGAAGGGGGGTAATAATGGTCATGTGTCTTCTTGGCTCTGTAAATCGATCTTGAAGCAACGTTTTGAAGTGTATGTAATAAATGTTCTGGACAGCCAGCAGAAGTTATACACATCACGTTGCAGCAGCAGATACTGCAATATCATCTGCAGCACAAGAATTATACATCTACGTTGACAGCACAGAAGTTACTGCAATCATCACGTCGACAGCCAGCAGAAGTTACTACAATCATCATAGGTCAGACAGACAAGAACAGACAGAGGTTGTGCTGCTTGAAACGAAAGCAACATCAATACCATATAAAACTAATCTAAAAAAAATGAAGATATGCACGTTAGCAGACAGATTTCATAGCTATTTGTCATCCATATTGTCTTTTCTGTTCCACATGATGTGAATTGA
>CM060332.1:2396705-2431705 GCA_030674155.1 Stramonita haemastoma
CAAACTGACTAGGCCTACTTTGTTTTTTCAATCCACATGACTTGATCAGATACAAGCACTATAATCATATCCTTTGAAGACAGTGGGCTACAAATGGTCATGTTACCCCCCCAAAAAACAACAACAACAAACAAACAAACAAAAAACCAAAGGAATTTAAAAACCCTAACTCTTGCAACTTAAATGGATCAGTAAGATAGATGTGTACTAAAATCCTTCAGTATCAGCATCATGTTACATAGTACAGGTACGATAAGTATTTTGCAATGGTGATGTAGGCCTACATACTTTATGAAAGAATGTAATCGCAATGCAACCGACCCATGCGCCTCCACTTCCCCCCCAAAAAAAAAAAAAAAAAAAGCAAAAAAACAAACAACACAAAACAAACAAAACACAACAAACAACAAACAAACAAAAAACCCAAAAAAAACAACAAGCAAACAAAAAGAAAAAAACGCAAAAAACAAACCCCAAAGAACCAAAAAACAAGAACAAAAACAAAATAAAACAAAATAACTCTCTCTCTCTCTCTCCTACTCATCTCTCTCTCTCTCTCTCTCTCTCTATCTCTCTCTCTCAAAAACCAGACCAAACCAAACCAAACGAACCAGACCCAAAAGCAGTACGCAATTTTACTGTCATTATTAGTGTCTGTCAAGAAAAGATGTTTATCATCGGTGCAGTACAGGCTCGAGGGCTTAGCGTCAGTGTTGACGTCGTCGTTGTTGTAACTAAGGTCTCCTGACGTATATTGCTGTGTAATGTGTGTCAGGGGAAGCCCCAGACTCTTCTGCTGATTAATCAGGCATCAGGAAAGCCGCATAAGTCTGCAGGCAAAGCGGTTTAGACCCCATGGGTATACGTCATCACCTACATCATCCAATGGATCAACGGGCTTCGTTGAATCG
Organism: Stramonita haemastoma; assembly: GCA_030674155.1. Lineage (NCBI taxonomy): Eukaryota > Metazoa > Mollusca > Gastropoda > Neogastropoda > Muricidae > Stramonita > Stramonita haemastoma. The sequence continues at coordinate 2,397,617 of CM060332.1, forward strand.
TAATATAATAATTTATACGTGTGGGTTAAAATTTCCAGGCTATGGGGGGTTTTTTGGCTGTTTTTTTTTGTTTTTATGATCTTATGGAGAAGGGGTAGGGTGGGGACTATGTACATGTAATGGAGAGAGCACGTTTTTGAATAAGAGAGAGAGAGAGAGAGAGAGAGAGAGAGGGGGGGGGAGGGAGGGGGTGTCTAGGGCGGAAGTGAATTGTTTTATTCCTCTTTCATCCCGGAGCTAGAATATACAAGAAAGAAAGAAACAAACAAAACTTGGCACAGTGCCCCAGAATCGTATGCTGAGCTAGCTGTCCATCTAACACACACACACACACACACCACACCACCACACACACACATACACACACAGTGACACAGTGACACACAACAACACACACACACACACACACACAACACACAGCGACACACCACTTTTTTCAATTATCTGTTGAGCTTGCTCCCCAAGATGAAAAAAAAAGGAAGTCAGGAACAAAATTGAAAAAGAGAAAGGGATTAGGAGTGACATGACATGAAAGGGAGGACCACAAAAAGTTAAAACAAAACAAAACAACAACAAAAGAATAACAAAAACCCAGAAACAACGAGAACTGAATTTGTTTGGCTCGAAATTAATCCTCCCGCGCTCCCCTCTTGTCATCTTATGTTTGTACGCTTTTCGAGAGCACACATGTATTAACTTCACTATTTTTAATTAATAACGGTTTTCACACTTTCTGGGTTGTTTTGTTTGCTTGCTTGCTCTGAGCTAATTATCTACATAATCTTCATGCTGATTAAACACTAGATTAACCCAATCTGTACTGAAGAAAGCCAGTATGAAGAAAGCCTGTACATCACAGAAACTTGGATTAATTTTGTTATTCTCCAGAATTCCGGCTCGTAAATGCACTGAGTGACATGCCGAGCAGCAGAGGAACAGCACACAGACTAGGGGAAAACTAGGCGGAAGTTTTGTCAAACTATATCCTGTAGGTAGGTTTTGAATACAGCGAGTCAGTGTTGGGTAGGCTGGCATTTGACGAATTTTTACTTGGCAGGCCTATTGCACTGAGACAGGGCTTAGTCAGTCATACTTGATTGCCAGAATTTAAACCCTATTGCTCTCATTTCAAGACTTTGTTGAAGAAGTTCTCAATGATGTAGACATGATGTTGTTTTTTCTAAGTTTAGTCAAACCTAGGGCATTTGTTAATCGATTTTGTTGTATTTTGATTTGCTGATCATAATTATATTGTTTAGTGATTTCTATCGGTTATTTTTCACACACACTTTCTTTCCAATTTTTCTTTTGATTGTCTGGTATCATTTAAAGAGGAAAGACATTAAAACTGAAGACTACTACTACTACTAGTCAGTCACACGCTCTCTTTTATGTTGTTCCTAGCTCCACCAACCGTCAAGGCCACATGGGGGCTAATGGTTCTAATAACGGTCAGTTAAACATCAACACAATTATTTCATTCCTTTGGAGGAACACCATAGCTGAGAGGTTAGACCAATTCTAATCCAATTCCCAGTCTATGAAATCGTGGGTTCGAATATCTGCAGCATCTGGTGAATTAGGAGTGATATTTTAAAAAATGTGTTAAAAAATATATTACAAACTATCTCCTAAGTCAACTTCAAGTGCAGACTGCTCGAGCCTTTATTCCCTTTGTGTATATATAATACACACTCAGAAGACCAAAAATATGCACGTTTAAGATCCCATAACTCAGTGTGTGTGTGTGTGTGTGTGTGTGTGTGTGTGTGAAAACATCATAACAGACAGAATTTGCTAAACAATATAAGTTATTGATCATGAAAAATCTTTGCATTTTAATTTGAGTGTACATAGAGCAGAGATTTACAAGTCTGGCGGCAAGGTAATATTTCATTTGATGTCAAGGATCTTTCAAGTTACTTACCGTTCATCTTGAGTGTTCCAATTTCTTTCTAAATCTTTTTTTGTTTTGTTTTACCAGGTCTTCAGCTTGCATGTTTGGCAGAGGTAGAGGAAAGTGGTGTGAAAAATTTAGTTGGATTTTATTTTAATCAATGTACGTTAGGGAAAGTGTCTCAGTAGCCCACCCTTTACTCCCTTGAATGAATGTTGCTGCAGTTCAAATGCTACATATGTAAACATGCATACACATGGGGACTGGATGTAAAAAAGCATTACGAGTGCTTATTCCATTATCCTTGATATAAAATAATAATAACATTCACTTTTGAGTCTTAAAATTGAGCTTTGTTTAGGTTTTTGATAAGTGGCGAAATATGCGGGGTTTCATTTTTAATATGAACAAGTGTGTTCAATAGAATACTTCCCCCCCCCCCCCCCAATCTCCCCATCCACTAGATCTGAAGTGGTGGGCTGTGTGTTAGTCTTTCAGATGAGATGATAAACCAAGGTCCCGTGTGCAACACACAATCAGTCCATGTAAAAGAACCCACAACAAGAAAGTTGTCCTTGGCAAAATTCTGCAGAAAAAGCCCCTCTGATAGTAAAGTTAAATGTATACACTGGTAAACAAACATGAAATATATGTGTGGTGCTGCTCTCGTGGCAACATGCTCTGTCCCTGGAGAGTAGCTCAAGATTTGTGCAGAGAAATGTGCTGTGGGTAAAGAGGTATTCAATACAATTCAATCCACAAGTGGTATAACTCAGCTCAATATAATAATTTCTTTATGCCTTGACAATCTCCTCATCCAAGTGTCCCTTCAATGTCAACATCCCGAACTTTGTAGTTGTCTTGACACCTCCTCCTCCATTTTTCGAGCTGTCATGTGCTTCAGTCACCACAAGTCAGGCAACTTGGCTGTGGGACTGTTAGGCATCATACCCAGCCAAGTTTTTGAAAATGGTTCTTGTCTTTAAAACGGCCACTTACAACCATAAGTATCCCTGAAGAAAGAACCCAGTCGCATACGCTAAAATCTCACCATTGGTGAACGCCCCCAAAGAGTCTTTTCATTTTGGGCAATATTCTGTATTTTCAACGATTGTTAAAGTTTGAAGAAGCATAAGACATTATAAGAAACTGCCATTCACCTATTCTTTAACATATTCTCACATACATAACACATAAAATCACACATGCACATACACCACATGCAAGATGCACACACACACACACACAGCCAACCAAATCAAGTTCCTGAACTAGATAGAAATGACTGTCAACAATTTATTTCAACACCCTCCCCCAACTGTCACCATCGTGATGACATAGACAAGAGTGACAGGTGACAGATATTCCCTCCCCCCATGGCTGCAGTTTACTTGGCTGCCTCTGTCGCCTTCTTGTTGTGCTTGCGGGAGAACTTGAGATTCCTCAAGAACTTGGGGTCCACCTGTAAGAACACACAACAAAGAAACCTTAATGGCATGAAGGTGAGAAAAAAATGTTGGGTTTAACTGACTCTGAGGCTAGTGGCCCCACCAAAAGGGTAAGTGGGCAAGGGAGGGAGGTAGGGTAATAAGGTTAACAGCGAATTCTTTATGTTTATAGCTGGTGATTAACATACAGAACCCTCCCCCCCTCCAAGGTTTCTTAGGGATTGTCTGTCTGAAGATAAACAGTACAAAATTAACAAGCTCTCCATGTACATGAACAGATGTGCTTAAATTAAAATTTAAGTTCTGTGTGATTCCGAGCCCTGTGTCCTAGTATCAGCTGCAGAAAGTATTTGCCAGTTACCATTAGGAGACAAAGCAAAATTTGTCTTTTGGACTTGTCAGCTTCTAACAATAACTATGTTCTTCACCCTTCCACCCCTCCCACTCATCTACCCCTTTTTTGTTTACATTCATAACGTGAATGTAAAATTTTCTAAATGAACTTCTGAGGAATAGACACTAAACTAACAAGAAGAACTGAAGACTATTGTCAACACCTGAATGTCCATGACTGCCTGCCAATCTTTCCAATAGGTTTGAGGTTTTACCACAGAATCTGACATTTTGTGAACTGAAAATTCAGATCTCAAAATGACAACAATCAGATACTTGACACAGATGTGTGTCTCCTACAACTGTTGTCAACATGTCACACTTCCATATACAGATCTATAAACCGTTAGAAAAAAAAAATTGGTGGCTCATCATTCACACTGATAGTTTCCATTTCCAAAACCTTCCTTAGATGATGTGCTGCTACAATAAAGAGGACAATACAATAAAAAAAAAAAAAGCAAACACAGTCTGTGTATTACTGCAAGCCAATACAATTACTCATAAAATAACACAAGTTTATCTCAATCTTGATACAGCTCTCAGTGTGCACTGTGCCAGCACTAACCTGGCAGCTTATCTTGTCACCATCACATTGCGGTTTTTAATTCAATAAAATTGAAAGCTGGTCTTCCGCTATTCCTTCTTTCCATTCCAGTAGTTAAAGCATCACATTGCACTTCGCCCTGAATGTAACAGCTGGAGCAGAGGTGGTCTTGATCCCTGATGATTATTCCACAGCTATAGACACAGCAGCCATGCAGATCTGCATGAACTGTATTTAGAATAAACTGCCACCCTCTCTTAGGACGCCAATACATTTTTTGGCAACCAGAATGGAGACTGATGACAAGCAGAACAAATACCCTGCAAGTTGGCAGTTCTACTTTTTTTTCTTACCCCACATATACTGAAAAGTGGGGAGAAAAGAAAGATAAAGAACAAAAAAAAGTAGAGGAGAATGTGAGGCGGGGAAGGTGGAAAGAGGGTGAAGGGGAGAGGAGGAGAGCGAGACAAACACACAAGAGATCCATGGGGAACAGAACGTACCCCCTTCATGGAAGGATATCTGACAGTTTGGGCCTCTTGATGCCATTTCTGTGGGCCTTCTTGTCTGCAACACAAAGCAGAATTAATCAGTAATGTTTATCAACCATTTCTGTGGGCCTTCTTGTCTGCAACACAAAGCACAACTAATCAATAATGTTTATCAGCTCATAAGACATAAGCCTGATGACAGTCATCTTTTAAATAGATTAGTATGATCAGTTATGATAAGTATTTATTTTACAAATAATACAATCAGTGTTTTAATAACAATGCAGCTTTTGTTAGTACAGATTGTTGATGACCAAATTTTTTCAAGCTTCAGTTAAAAAATTTTTTCAATCATAAATCATAAAAGTGGAACTAGTTTACTTGATCTCAGTTGCTGAATAGTCAGTATAATCTAAAACAAAGCTATGATATGTGAAATGGGGAAGCATGTCAAGAGAGTATATCTAACCAAAGTTTAAAAAAAGAAAAAAAGAAGAAGGAAAATTGAGTGAGTGTGTGTGTGTGTGCACGTGTGTGTGTATGGAGAGAGAGAGAGAGAGAGAGAGAGAGAGAGAGAGAGAGAGAGAGAGAGAGAGAGAGAGAGAGAGAGAGAGAGAGAGAGAGAGAGAGAGAGAGATCAGCCACAAGAGATACACAGTCTAAATCAATACTCACTCTGGTTATGATTGGTGTGGTTCTTGGACTTGGCCATGTTTTAGGTAGATGCTGGTAACTCTGCAACACACAGGAAAAGCCAGGATCTTTAGATAAAGCCAGCAAGGCTGTAGTGTAAATTGAGGTACTTACAGCAAAAAAGTTTGTGGTGTGATTAATCACCATGGTGTTCCCCACAGGTTTGAACCGTTCTGCCATATTGATAATCAGTTGTTCTCTGATACCAGAGATAAAAAAATGTTCACAGTTCATAAACTTGAAGCTGAAGACTATCCTGACCACCCCCCCTCCCCCCTCAAAAAAAAAAGAGGCTATCTTCAAATAGTGTTGCATTTAAAAAAAAGTGTTTACATTAAAAAAAAAAAAAAATCCTTGACTAGTGCTCTGATGTTTACCAATAGTGAGATTTTGTGTATGTGACCAATTTTTCTCCATCATGAAAGTAGCCACAATCCAATTTCAGGGAGAAAAATATTGTTTGTCTTGGCAGACTGAGACCTCTTGAAAATACTTTCTCACTTTCAAAGCAGTGAAACAGTTACAAAAACACAAAGCCATACAGAACATTGCAAAAATAATTAACACAATAATTATGTGATTAGAGCAGGGTGATGGCTGGTTAGCTGATACCTCACAGAGAATCATTGAACCAGTACTGAGGAAAACCACCCCTGAAAGCCTTACACACGTATGAGAAGATCAATTTCAACAAAACAGATAACAGTAACAGACTCATGCTGTCATGCCTCATGGTCACTGAACATTTCTGTCTGGCCAGTGAATAACACAATGCGGACAAATTTCCCAACATCTCAGTGCACGTGATATGAAAACAGCTTTAAATAATCTTTTCAAGTCATGTTTTGGCTATGTAATTTTAGATCATTTCCCCCCCTGACACGAGTTGTCAGTCAACCTTTGGTTCCTAATGGTAACAGAACAGAACAAAAGATAAATATCCATCATCTGTGCCAAACAAATCTTTGCTTACATTTTTTACCACTGTCAAAAGCAAAACAAGCTATCAATTCAACACAAGAGGATTTTGGAATAAACAAAGCCACTGAGAAAGAGGAGCAATGAGTCTGAAGTTGAACCCACACTATGATGAGAAGCAGCAGCGTGGGTAAGACCCTCCCTTTTCTCAGGGGAGAGAGAGAGAGAGAGAGAGAGAGAGAGAGAGAGAGAGAGAGAGAGAGAGAGAGAGAGAGAGAGAGAGAGAGAGAGAAAGCAGCAGCGGCAACAGATAGCAGCAACTGAGCAAGTCAGTCACACACAGGAGCAGAATGGAGTGTCTAGCACCATCCCTCCTCTCCCTCCCAACAGTCAGGCACTGAGGCAGTGTATAAGACCAGGCCCACAGCAGACAAGCCTTCACATTGTGCCAGAAAACTGTCCACACACACACACACTCTGTTGGTGCTCTGGTTTGGATGTGCCTGTGGCTTTGGTCAATAACCTCATCAACTTCAAAGAAGCTGTGCTGGATATAAATTTCTCTGTGCATCTTTTACTGTGTGTGCCCTCTTGTGTTGTGGCTTCACTTAGCACGAGGACAAGATCCTTTTCAGGAAAGCAAACCTGGGGAAAACATGTGATTAGCGACACCAGCTGAAAAAATTTGAACGCCAGTAACAAAAAACTACCCCACAAAAACTCTTGTGCTGTGTGACTCCTTCTCATCTGGGAGTTTTTACAGGTGTTATCTGAGTGAAAACAAAAACACCTTCTACCACCACTGAAATAAGTTTGCAGCAATTGCTGAACCAACAAAAATGCATTCCATGGACACTCAAGGCAATATCACAGTAACAGACGAGATGATGCACGACGACTTCAGCAGCAGCAATGAACAATACCAGACACGAAGTCTGGAGTCACGCCTGGTCCTTTACACTGCAGTCTCTCTGATGGCTGTCATCATCACGTTGGAGGCATTGGTAATTATTTCATTTCTCTTTTACATTTTTTTTCTGATTGTTACATTTGTTTTTGTTTTGGCTTTTATTTTGTTTCTCAGCTAGAGCTCCAAGGTTCACCCAATATTTGATTGTGATGCTGATAACCATTGAACTTTGAAAATATTTCATAAGTGTATAGTTCTTTTTTTTTCTTTTTTTTTTCTCTTTTTTTGCAATATCTTATTAGTTACTACACAGTCAAACACACTGGTGTGTTAGATTTAATATTCCATGTACCCCCCCCAAAAAATTCTTTTTTTTTTTTTTGAAAAACCTTTTATCAAGATAAAATATAAAAGATTTTTTCTGGATCAAGTGACTAATTTTTCTGGAAAAGATTCAGCTTCCTATTCCCTCCTTCCTAACTGGTTTTATTAAGGTAAAAAAAAAAAAAGAAAAAAAAAAAGAGGAGGTGGGAGGGGTCCAGGGGGTATTGTCAAGAATATGGAAGAGGGGTATGGGAAATTTTCACTCCAGACAGAGAAAAATACTATAAATAAGTTTTCATTGTTGTGAGCTTAAACTTGGCTGGGAAGAGGGAAAAAGGTTTAAGCGCAAGCCTGGGATGGTGGATGTCAAACCTTGCATGTAACTTAACACTCCTTTGGCATGTAAGCGCTTTACACTCACTGCACCCCGGCTCTAAATACACTGCACCCTGATTCTGTCCACATGTCATGATTCATCTGCTCTCCTCTCCATTTTGTTTCAGGCATGTTGTGCACTGTTATGCAGAGAAGCATTCTGTTATTGTAATTTTTTTTCTGTTTAAAGCTTTGTTATCTTTTATTTACATTACAAGTAGTAAACTTTTCTGTGCTTCTTTGGGCAGGGGGGGGGGGGGGGGGGGTTGACATTTGTTAATTGTTACAAAGAAGTAACAGAGTGCAGAACTGAACCTGTTTTAAACAGGAAATAGGGTGTCTACAGATAGTTTTAAGTATTGCATGCTGCTGTTTGTGTTTCCGTACACATGCACAGACTTATTTCTGCTGATTTTGTTTTGCCTTCCATGAATAAGTTCAAATTTGAAGAGAGAGAGAGAGAGAGAGAGAGAGAGAGAGAGAGGAGAGAGAGAAGAGAGGAGAGAGAGAGGAGAGAGGAGCAGACAGAAGACAGAGACAGAGAGAGAGAGAGAGAGAGAGTGAAGAGAGTGAAGAGAGAGAGAGAGAGGAGAGAGAGAGAGAGAGAGAAGTAAAAAAAAAAAAAAAGCAACCACCAAAACAAACTCCAAACAAACAAAAAACTGAACTCAGGTAACATGGGAATCATTGGCTGTGTGGTGTGCAGGAAATGTGATGGTGATTTTGGCAGTGCGGACGACCAAGAGACTGCAGACAGCCTCCAACGCTTTCGTAGTCAACCTGAGTGTGTGTGACCTGGTCTTCGTCATGATCATCCTCCCTTCAACATCTACACCTATCTGACTGATGGCTGGGACCTACCCCAGATCTTGTGCAGGATCATTGGCTTTCTTGGATACACTCTTACAGGTAAATGAGAACATTTTTTCTGTAATGGGTTAATGGTAATGATTACTGCATCTTTTTTTTATGTTGGGTTCTGGTTCTGAGCAGGAGAAATAAATGCTTCTGCATCAAGCAAGAATGCAGAAATGTGGGTTGTGAAACTATGCCTAGGGTCACTCAATTATCTAACCCCCTGAATTTATAATACAAAACATAACTTGGAATTGTGCCATTCTTTTAAGTACTGTACAGACAATTTTGAAATATTTTAAAAGAAAATCACTTGTTACTGTAGGCAAACAAACAAGATACACTGATTCTATCTGAAGCATATGCTGAAGAGAAGTGTAACTTGATCCCCCCCCCCAAATTTTTTTGGTGCTTTTTTTGTTTCCTATGCCATGGTGGAAAAAAAAAAAAGGACAGGCTTTTCATGTACAACCCCCTTCCTCTCTTCTTTAGGGTTTTAAGTTTGAAACGGCACACTGTGCACACTCACAACATTATCTTTACACTCTCTGTGTTTCAGGGACGACCATCATCACCATCACCATGATTGCCTGGAACCGCTACAAGCTGGTGGTGGACCCCCAGAGCTACCAGCGGCTCTTCAACCGGCGCCACCTGGCGGTGATGCTGGGTCTGGCGTGGGTGGTGCCTGCGGCGTGCCTGGTGCCTGCCCTGGTGGAGGGTGTGGGGGCGGTTTGGCTACGTCACCATGATGGTCACCTGCAACCTCCTGCTGGACCACGACTCCCATCCTTCAAGCTCTTCCTCCTCATCATCCGCGCCGTCATCCCCACCTTCCTCATCCTCTTCTACTACATCAGCATCTACCGCACCACCAAGGCCTCACACCGCCGCGTCAGGAGTCCGCCGCCTGGTGGCGCCCTCTGGGCTGAGCTCCATGGACCAGATGATCCAGCGCAAGGAGATGCACCTGACCAAGATGATGGCCACCATCTTCATCGTCTTCGCCCTCTCCTACTTCCCCTGCACCATCTCCTCCATCGTGGACTGGAACACCGTGCTCTCCAAGCGCTTCCACATGTTCTGCCTCATCACCGTCTACGTGGGCAGCGCAGTCAACCCCCTCATCTACGGCCTCATGAACTCCCAGTTCAGGTGTGCCTACTACACCATCCTGCTCTGCCGGTGCTTCTCCTTCACTGGCGACCCCTCCCCATGTCCAGCCCCTCCACCTTCAGGAAGAAATGCAGCCCCAAAATCAAAAAGAGGAAAGCAGGGAAGAGGGATCATGTCTCCAAGCAGCTGACCAATCTTCAGGCTTCTCCAGTGGTCCATTCAAAATCGCCAGAGCTCCCAGAGTGCTCTGAGGACATGAACACTTCCTCCACCACGCCCTCTCCCAATGTCAATGTCCGCAGAAGGGCGTCCAAGGACTGTGATGGCTCCCCCCAGCTATCTTGCGAGTGCAAAGACCAATCCTTCATCCACATGATTCACAACATGCACCGCACAGACACCCAGAAAACTTATCTGGGAAGCTTCGACTCCAACAGCTGTCAAGGTCATGACCCATCCCCTGTGTAAAGGTCATGATACCTTGGTGACGAGTGACCTATGGAGGCTGACCTCTCTGTAGGGTGAAAAACAATACACCCAAACCAACACTCAATGGTCCTCTTTCACTGTGGTGTTATAAACTAATCAGGGATCCTTTAGAGGTACAAAAACAATAGACAGAATGATTCATCTGTTGTATGAAGACTGCAGACATGGCACATCTGTGATGTAAAAATGATACCCTATTGATATTGTATTCAGCAGTCCTTGGACAAGCTGATTTCCATTGTGCAAAGACACATTTGAAACAAAATAACCTCTGAATAGTACATTCAATGACAGTGTGATGAATAACACAAACTATGGAGTGAGTTCCAGACCTGTGATAGTTGAAGAGTGTTTTGACTGCTTTATAAAGCTCATGGGTGTAATTAGCAGTTGTTATTTCATTAACTTTAAGAAAGTGATATATATTACTCAGATGGATATATTTAAGATTGGACTTATATCATTCAGACTGATTTATTGTATACAACAAAACTGATTTGTTTCATTGTCAGGACAGGTTCATTGATTTATCATTCACTCAAAACTCCTTTCTATTTTGTTGATGACAAACTGTTGTAAGTTTGTTACTTTTAAGTTTTATTTACAGACTGTTCAGAAAATATTTTTATCTTTCCCCCCTTTTTTAACATCATTTTTTGGACAAATCCTTTTTATGAGTTTTATACTTGTGCTTTTCACAACTGAATTATAAAATGCAAAATGATGTTGCTTAGAGTTCTACTCTTTGCAGACAATGAATTGACACACTTCTTTCACACGTTTGGTCCAGTGATTGTTAACTTCATACTAGTGTTTCAGTTTGAATAAAACAACCATATCTTAGTTTCCAGCCTCTCTCTCTCTCTTGTATTTTGATGGAAAGACAAGAGTTTACAAATTTACCATATCATCAATGACTGAAAAGAATGGGGAATGTTTATGATAATATCACTGAACAAGTGAACAGTGTATGTTCAATCAATACGAGAGGTGTACACAAGTCGTCACACCAAAATGTGCACATAAACTTGATAAAGTAGAATATATTTAATTGTTCAACCGATAAAAAGGACAATTCACTAGAGTATGTATAAAAAAAAAAGCAAAAACAAAACTGTGTTATCCACTCTGTTGCATAGTATTAGGCATGTGATGCCAAGAATTAAAGATTTAGAACAATGTCATTATGTGTGTGTGTGTGTGTGTGTGTCATGTGTGTGCGTGTGCGTGTGTGTGTGTGTGTGTGTGTGTGTGTGTGTGTGTGTGTGTGTGTGGTGTGCATGCATGTATTACAGTAAGTGTAATGTGTGTGAGTGAGTGAGTGCTGTGGGTTATTTTTGTTTTCTGCCTACTTTCTGTATTGATATTACAATATTATGCCAAAATGCATTATTGCAATGTCATATGATTCAACACACAGAAGATGGATCGGTGGTCTAGAGGCGCTTGCCTAGTAAGCGAAAAGTCCAGGTCAGAATGTGCAGTGGTTTGAATCCCGTTCAGGCAAAAAACTTTTCCTCCATTCATCAGACCATGAGTGGTGGTCTGGGCACCAGTCTAAGTCTTTCAGATGAGACGATAAACCGAGGTCCTGTGTCAGTGTGTGTAACACATGCACACACTCACTTCTCACAGGAACTTGAAGTGAAAAGCTAACAAGTGCTTTTCCATTATTTCTCGGAATGAAAGGACTCCCCACCCCAACAAAAATACCCATTTTTTTAACATCACAAAAGCCTTTCAAATGAACCAAGGTTGACCTATAAATGCGTACATATTTTGTGCAGAAGTAAAAAAAACAAAAAACAAAAAAAAAAGCAACAACTTTTCATGAATGAATATAATATACCAGTATGGTCAGTGATGTGGATACATAACTATACAGTGATACACGTACACAGTATGCAATCAGCATGCCAGCAAAAGTACAGAAAGAGCTGGGGCAATTCAATACGTCGCACTTGAGAGGATATAGACCAACTCCAAGGCCCAAGGCCAGTTCACTTCACATTAGGGCTATGCGCATTAACTGAATAAGCTGGTCTCTCACCTCCCAAGGATAAATCATTAAAATGCTTTCTCAGCTTACCTCCTCCAGATAATTTCTATCTGCTTCCTTATCATCCTCTACGGCTCTAGTCTCTACATTCATAGCCATGCACATCTGTTTCTTCTTTTTTCTTTCTTTTCATATTGCTACAAATATGAATTAAACATACTTTAAAAAAAAAAAAAAAAAAGCCCATAAAAACTGAATAAATGTTGCTTCATTTTCAAGGATTTTCAAAGCAGCTCTTTTTACAGGAGCTGACAATATTTACAACAGAAACCAATAAAAACCTTGGAAAAAAAATCCCTTAAACCAGGGTTTCGCGCTAGGATTTTTTAAAACTGGTACTGCGAGTTGCCATTTCAGAGATATCTTGACCAACTCCCCAAAATCGGTCCCCAGAAAATAAAATCCGGTACGTACTGTAAACAAAACGAAACTATTCAGTGAAGGGGTGGGGGAGGGGGTGATTGTTCAGCAGCAAAACTAAATCTAAATTGAACGCAAATCTCTCAGACTTTGACTGCTGTGCTGCTGCCACTCGCTTCTTGGGCAAAAAGCCACGCAGGAAATAGGATTTTTTTCTAGCGCCTGTGTCACTGTCTTTGTCAGTCTGTTGTTTTGCATGGCATCATTTGTGAGACTTATATTCTTCTTTCTATGCTTAGGCTAGCGCTCATCTAGATCTTTCGTTAAATTTAGATTTTGTTTTCGACTCTTCTCTCTGAAAGCAACGTGCAAATTCATAGTCAAAGACCCTCCGCTTTTCGCTTTTCGTAAGAGCAGGCTATCGTGTGCCGGTGGGAACAGATGACATTTACAAAACTGCATACACATGGGGACTGGATGTAAAAAAGCACAGGGTGCTTATCCTCAATATAAAAGATTAAAAGAATAAAGAATAAATAAATCTAGGCCCCATTTACTCATTGTGAATGGAAGTTACTGTCATCCCGAGAAGAGCGCGAAGCTCTTTTCTTTCACAGTAAAGCTTGCTGTTCTGTGTGCTAGGCTAATGAGGCTGGCGTCAAAGATGTTCGTCGGAAGGGGTGGTAGGAAGGGGTAGGTGCGTAATCACAGTACAGGTGCATGACAGACTGTCAGAAAATGTCACTTCACTTCATACTTTTTTTTTTAGAGGGAAATCTAATCGGTCACAGGCAAACAGAATTGGTACACGGTACCGGGTGCTTCAAAAATTTTCGGTATTCCCTGTTTACAATTGGTAAAATACCGACAATTACCGGTTATCGCAAACCCTGTAAAACATGCAATAAATGTTAATGAAAAAGATGAAGCAATGCATTTTTGCCTTTTTATAGTTTTTTTTGTTTTTTTTAAGTGGATGAAGCTTGACCGTGTGGTTCCAGTCCAATGAGCCCACAGCAAACTCACTCCAGGTAGGAGCTGACGGCACAGCTGAAAAAATCTTATGACTCATGGGATTCAAACCCACAACGTTCTAGTGCTACTAGGCACTAGCCACTGCACCAAGGGGCTGGCACAATATATTTCTGAAGTATACTGGAACACCATACAGCTTTCCACAAGTGGCCAAAGGGGCATAACTGCTTTTAAATTCAGGATTCTTACAACACAGGATTTTCTCCCTTCAAGGTACATGAGTGAAGGGCCTTCTCAGGTCAAACTCGCAATGCTCAGTGTTTCCTATGGCTGAAAAATATACACTACAGCCTCTTAGAAATTATAGAATGCTCTCTAATTTTTTTAGTATTTTTTTTAGTCCTCAAGCAATGGTATTTCTTGGCAACATAACTTTTTAACCTGTGCGCAAGATGTTCTGTGTGCTTTAGCACACAGGGCCTTGGTTTATGGTCTCATCCAAATGCTCAAGCCATCTCCTACTAAAAAATGTAACATCCCCCCTTCTCTATTATATTATAAGAGTATGAATCACTAGTGACTAATTAATGAATAATAAATAAAAATACATTAAAAAAGCTGTTTGATACAGAACCACTTGAAATTGATCAGTTCGCACATCCACGTCTGTGAGTATTCACACAATCACTCAATCAGTATATCACACAATAATAGTATAAATACACCTGTAGACCTGCAGTCTGGAGATAAATGATGTCACTGTCTGGTATAAATGATGTCACTGTCTGGTACTATATGGTGAAGAGCCAAAGACTCTATCTCCATTTAAATTCAACCCACACTTTTCCCCATTCACTATATCAATTATCATATCCTGAGTGCTAGTTTTCCAGATAGAACTATGAACCAAGGTCCTGTATGCAATGCACAAATTATTCCAATACGTAAAACAACCCACTGCAAGGTCACATGCAATGGAGTTGTCCCTAACAAAATTCTGTAGGAATAAAAAGAAGCAAACTCTGAAACTGCAAACAAGAAAGTACTTAGTGATTTGACAAAATTTGGTGGCAGTGCTCTACACCTGCAGTAGCAACATGCTGCCTCCAAGGAGAAGAGGCCAAATTTCAAGCCAAGAAATCTGCTGCGACTGAAAAGTGATATATATATAAATATACTGGTTGTAATAAATCACACACATCCACAAAACACAGAGAACATAGCAATTAGCATACAAACGTCGTAAAACGATTAAAACCAAAAGTGTAAAAAGAAACTTATCTAAACAAATTAAAAGCCATGCAACTTCTTTGTACAGGTCTCCTTATAGCATTTGGCACCAATTACCATGGACATGTATGTCACTGAATGATTGATTAGGCCTATATTTAATTGGAAAAAAGAGGGTTCAACATCAAGGCTTTTCTGGTGTTTGCACGAAAATTTACAGACTATCACGATTCACGCTTTTCTGGCGTTTGCAAGAAAATATACTACGACTGACACGATTCATCAACTTCGGCCTACATAATTATAATTTTATCAGCCTTACCTTATTTTTGCCTCTGTTGAGTCTGTCTGCTAGTCTCTAGACAACTCAACTGACTAAACCACTTTATTTCTAAAATTAAAAATCAACTCTTTTGAAAGATAACATTACACTAAATGACTATCATTAGTAACAGTTATCACATGAGAATCATGAGTATGTTTTACAGGCCTACACTACTGTCACTAGTGTCAGTCATACACGATACAGTGATCAATACCCTTCACTCCAAATTTATTCAAGTTTTTCCCATTAACAAACAATATGAAAGAATATAATATAGCCTATCAGTATCTTCGTTCAATGTGTTCACTTACTTGTCACTAAATCAGTAATTTATCACTAAATGTTGTTAAAGGGGATATTTTCCCAATCTACACTTAGTTACACAGCCAGCGCAGGTAAAGAAGTGTCCAATAGTCATTGATCAAACTTGCTGACTGACATGGTCATTTGTAGTTGGAATTATTCGATTAAAATATGAATTATTATGTGATGCTTTGCTTTTGATTTGAGTAGCCTAGCTTGGCTGGAAAACAGACGAAGACAATACATGTTTACGAAAATCTCTAACAGGACTTCTACAGTTTTTCAAATGGTTCAAAATCAAAGTTATCAGTTTGTCGTGAATCCCTGTACAATGTCTACATTTGTAGCTACACTTTTTTCTGCAATCGAAAGAATTTATCAAAACTGAACTCGACGAAACTAATGAAAAGGAATAATCGCCGTGATTGATGACTGATGTGGCATGTTGTGGTACTTGAGTGGGCACTTGTTGTATACATTTGTGGCAATGTCTGTTCGGCACATCATTTTGGTGTACTTATTGCGAACTGATCTGAACCATTTCCAACCTTTTTATTTTTTTAAGACTGTCAGTTTCGGAAACGGCTGCCGATTTTGATCACTGATCTTCAGGAACAAGTGTTGAGACAAGGCGAACGATCAGTACAAAATGTCAGAACGAAAATAACAAGCTTGCTCGACAAACCCCATACAGCGTTACTGCCATCGGCAATTAAAAAATTATCCATTAAACAAAAAGTATTCAATATTGCAAACAGAACAACATCAAAATTGTATACAAATAAGAAATGATGATAAAAATATATACCTGATAGCGATCACACACCCTGTCTCGGATACACAAGCACGAGCGATTTCAACCGGAAAAGGAAGTACAAGGCCGAAGTAGGCTATTTGACGAATCAGGGATGCGAAAATGAAAGTAGCCAAATGAGAATAAGTCTATTTATGAACACTGTTGTTTGTATTCTGGTTGTGTCAGGCTATAGACTACATTTTACGTTTGTTTGGCTGAGTACCCCACCACCACACCCGTCAATTAATCTTCGTATGGTCAGGGTCAGATTATCAATATTTCTTTGCATTCTTCATTTGTTCATGTTATTCTCACTTTCCTCTGATTTTTCTTTTCCGACGTCTTCTGTCATCAACAATCAACGTTCTTCCTTCTCATTCGATGCTGGTGTAATGTGTCATTCATAGATCTGATATGCAGGTTTCTTGTTCGATAGAACATGGCAATGCACTAATGCACAGATAAATAAACAATCAAAAAATACCCCCCCCCCCCTCCCCCCCCGAAAAAAAAAATCCCACGAAAACCAAATCAACCACACCACTGCAAAAAAAACAAATACACACAAAACAAACAAGCAACAACCCCCCCCCCCCCCTAATCAAACAAACAAACAAACAAAAATAGAAAAAAACTCCAAGTTTCGCACACAGTTATACACCAGTCATTAAAAAACAAATTAAGATAACAAACAAACAACACTCCCCTTCTCTCTCTCTCCTCTCTCCTCTCCTCTCTCCTCTCTCTCTCTCTCTCTCTCTCTCTCTCTCTCTCCTCTCTCTCTCTCTCTCTCTCTCTCTCTCTCTCCTCTCTCTCCTCACCACACACACACACACACACACACACACACACACAACACACACACACACACACACACACACACACACACACACACACACACACACACTCGAGAATAAGGAAAGAAAAGGAAAGCTTTATTCGCTAAGCAAATGCAAATACCCATTTAAACCTTATAATTGTTACATAGCAATGATGGAGAATCTCCAGTCTGATCTGTACATTCCAGTTTTTCAAACTTTTTTTCCCTGTCATGTCCACACAGTGTAGACCAAACAATCATCGCTTAAATTCACACACACACACACACACACACACACACACACACACACACACACACAGCACCACGCACGCACGCACGCACGCACGCACGCACGCACGCACGCACGCACGCACGCACGCACAGCACGCACCACACACCACACACACACACACACGTGCACTAGTGCGCACGCACGCACACACAGTTTTTTTTTATATATTGGATCATTAATTGTTGTTGCTGATGTTGGAGTTAGTGACAGTTTTCTATGCCTGAATGCATTTGTTTGATGGAAGGACTAATGGGTTTTTTGTTTTTAATCAATAAGCACACGTGTTTGGGCATGTAGGACCGAGAAAAGGGGAGGGAATGGATGTGATTGTTTTACTTTTTGCTTTGAATCCATTTTGTTTGTTTGTTTTGTTTTTCTTTGTATGATGTACCGTACTTGTATCGGAAGAAGGAAATGGGTATAGGTAGGTAGGCTATGTGTGTGTCTTATACGATTTTAAAGGAAACTACACATTAGTTTCCTCTGTTGTGTGTGTGTGTGTGTGTGTGTGTGTGTGTGTGTGTGTGTGTGTGTGTGTGTGTGTGTGTGTGTGTGTGTGTGTGTGTGACTAGTTTCCTCCTTTGGTGTGTGTATATTAAAATAACTTGTAAAAAATTCATTTGTAGGATTATTATCATCTATTTATTTATTTTTAGTTTTCTTTCTCAAGTATACATATATTAATATATGATTTTTTTTCTTAGATGGATGGCTTGATTAAAAAAAAAAAAAAGCAATTGCACTGCTTATTCATGTATCACTGAAAATAAGTATGACTTTGACTTTGACTTTACACACACACCACACAACACACACAACACACACACACACACACACACACACACACACACACACACACACACAAACAACACACACACACACACACACACACACACACACACACACACAACACACACACACACACACACACATGGGTTACTACTCTAGCCATCTTCGTTTAGCGTCTAGATTACTGAATTGTTCCCTTGGTATATACAAAAAAATAATTATGCTTTCTTATTATCTTATCTTCTTATGCTGCTGCTACTACTGCTGCTGCTGCTACTACTGCTGCTGCTGCTACTACTGCTGCTGCTGCTGCTACTGCTGCTGCTTCTACTACTACTACTGCTGCTACTACTGCTGCTGCTGCTACTACACTACTGCTGCTGCGCTACTACTGCTGCTACTACTGCTGCTGCTGCTGCTACTACTACTACTGCTGCTACTACTGTTGCTGCTGCTACTACTGTTGCTGCTGCTACTACTACTACTGCTACTACTACTACTACTACTGCTGCTGCTACTGCTGCTACTGCTGCTTGCTGCTGCTGCTCTGCTGCTGCTGCTGCTGCTGCTGCTGCTGCTGCATTGCCTACTTCCAAGTCTTTGCCTATAGATGCAATATACCCATACTAATGATGAGTAAATGAAAATAATTGTTCTTTGAGACGTTGCATATTTAATGCTGATAGCCAATTATGCCATTATCAATAATAATTCTCTATGAGTATTACAATGGGGTTGGATACACAGTCAACAGAAATGAGTATTGTGTAATCAGAAAGAAACTTCTCTTTTTTTTTTTCATTTTCGTTGTTGGAAAATCCACTTCTCTCTACTCTGCCATTAGTTTTTACCACATTTATGTCCATTGCTTTTACATTATTATCTATGTACTCACCTCATTTCGTTATTTGCCTCTTTGTTTTTTTTTCTCTCTCTGTTCATTCATTTACCTGTATTATGTATTATTATATTATGTTATTCATTTGCTCGAAACTGTTGCTACCTGACAAGTGTACAGAGGCAAAGGGTTACTGGCATTGTGTCGTATTGCTAAAAGTTTTGAATCATTCAATTTATTAAAGTTCTTTAAATTTTAAAGTTCTTTAATTATATTGGACATGGAATAGTACAAGAAGGAACGAAGAGCAGACAGTGAAAACGAATGGGGTACAACATCAAGAGTGAAGGCTTGAGTGGAATGGAAAGTCGACTTGTTTCAGAAAGCTGAAAACCGCGAAGAGTGGAAGAAGCTGGTAGTAAAATCTTCAGTGGTGCCGCAACGGTCTATGAGACTACGGGACACTTAAATTAAGAAGACAGATTTGGTTGTCAATGAATAAGCACTCATGTGCTTTTCTACATCTCGGACTCAAACTTCCAAACTTGTTACTTTTCTTATTCTCTCACGTCTGGACTATTGCAATTCTCTTTTGGCTGGTCTGCCAGCATCATCCATCCACTCCCTTCAACGTATACAAAACTCTGCAGCTCCTCTGGTCCTTAGAAAGAAAAAAATCTGAGCACATTACCCCTCTCTTGCAATCTCTCCACTGGCTGCCTGTGCCACAGAGAGTAAACTACAAGATCAATACCCTCTGTTACAAATGTCTCCACAATACTGCACCCTCCTACCTCTGTGAATGTCTTCACTTGTACACACCTTCTCGCTCCCTCCGCTCGTCGGCAGATACTTTGTCCTTAAGAACACCCAGATTCAACCTGTCTACAGTTGGCCGCCGCTCTTTCTCTGTTTCTGGTCCATCGATGTGAAACGACCTTCCTCTCTCCCTCCGACAAAAGCCTACTTATGACACTTTTAAATCCAACCTCAAGACACACTTATTTCAAACCTAAGTTTTTCTCCTTCCGCTTCCATCTCTTACCTGTCCCTGCCTTCAACATCCACCTGCCAAAGTGCATAACGTTTGTAGGTGTGCGTGCGTGCGCGCGCGTGCTAAGCGCGTGCGTGCGTGCGTGCGTGCGTGCGTGTGTGCGTGTGTGCGTGCGTGTGTGTGTGTGTTTGTACATTCGAATTTGTCAAAACTGTAAATTGTTGCTGATTGTGTGTTGTGTAGGTCGAATGCAAGCGCTTCGATTTGTTTTTGCAAGATATAGCGCTATACAAATTCCACGTATTATTATTATTATTATTATTATTATTATTAATTATTATTATTATTATTATTATTATTATTATTATTATTATCATTATTATTATTATTATCATTATTATCATGGGCATGTAGTTTTGTAAGTTGTGTTGTCATTCCCACCAGAGCTTTGTGATCTACGGGGCAGGTTTCAACGTGTGCGCAAGACGTTTTCTGTGGGTTTGGACATACACAGTTTATTGTTTCACCCAAAGGACTTTCATGAAGGAGAGGGGGGCAAGGGTTGAACTGGTGTTAAATCCAGGGGAAAGTTTCCCTTGAATGGACGAAGCCTCGAACCTGGGTGGTCAGATCGTGAGCACAGTGCTCTAACCACCAGGCCATCCTGTCTCCCTGTTCAGTGTTATAAAATACCCAGATTCAACCTATCTACTGTTGGCCGCCGCTCTTTCTCTATTTCTGGTCCATCGATCTGGAATAACCTCCCTCTCTCTCTTTGGCAAAAGCCTACTTATGACACTTTAAAATCCAACCTTAAGACACAATTTCAAACCTAAGATTTTCGCCTTCTGTTTCCATCTCCTATTTGTCCCTGCCTTCTATATCTGGAATCTCCTTCACCCTGCCAAAGTGTCTAACATTTATAAGTGTATAAGTGTGTGTGCGTGTGTACGCATGTGTGCATATTCGAATTTGCTAAAACTATCAATTGTTATTGATTGCTTATTTGTTGTATAGGTCGAATGCAAGCGATTTGATTTGTTTTTGCAAGATATAGCGATATATGAATTATTGTTGTTGTCATTATTTATTATTATTATTATTATTATTATTATATTATTATTATTATTATTATTATTACCATTATTATTATTATTATTATTTATTATTATTATTATTATTATTATTATTATTGTTGTTGTGTTGTTGTTGTTGTTGTTGTTGTTGTTGTAGTTGGGTTGTTTTTTATCATAAGAAGACTGAACTGTTGAAGTCGGTTTGGCCGCATACACTTGTGCTTTTGTGCAGTTTTCATAATTATCATAGACAATGGGTTTCGCTGGATGAATGAGAAAGTAAAATACAAAACAAAACAAAACAATACAAGCAAAGTGTGTGTGTGTGTGTGTGTGTGTGTGTGTGTGTGTGTGTGTGTGTGTGTGTGTGTGTGTGTGTGTGTGTGTGTGTGTGTGTGTGTGTGTGTGTGGTGGTGCGTGCGTGCGTGCGTGTGTGTGTGTGTGTGTATGTGAGTCACTGGCCTATGTTATGTCTCATTCCTACTGGCTGTATTCAATATCTCCCTTATCGATTGATTGATTGATTCACTCATTTATTCATTCATTAACTCATTCATTTGATTGTCCATTTGTTCGTTCATTCAACTATTCATTGATTCATTGGCTTACTTCTATTGTTCTTCATATGCTTAAAAACTTAATTGCTTGCCTACTGACCTACCTACCTACCTACCTACCTACCTACCTACTTTTCTACGACCCCACCTACTTGCTTACGCACTTATCTACCTATTATATTACTCTAGTATCAGCTGTTGTATAATGCTCTGATAGCATGCTACCAGTTTTCTAGTCGTTATTGTTTAGCATTATTTTAGTGTGGTAATGACAATTACAGAAGATATCCCCATCATAGGATATATGGCCAAGTAGTGAGAATGACATCAAGACTGCACCACCACCACCCTAAAGAAAAAACGCACAAACCCCCCCTCCCACCCCCCCCCCCCCCCCAACCCCCCCCCCCCCCCCCCCCACAATTCACACCAAAAACAAACACCCCTACCCCCTAAAAGAGCAACAGCAAAAAACAAACCGCCAACAATAACAGAATTCTTAATAATGATTTTTTTAAATCAAAAGTTTCAACAGTACTGCCAAAAAAAGAGTCAAAAGCACTTCACAAACACATGCACTACCACTAATCTCACTAAGCGCTTATATAACCAGGGCATGCGGAAAGCTTCACCCAGGAACAACAGCACCAGTGCAGTGCTGGGCTGTAGACTAACAATTGATTCTGGCTGGGCATCATTGATTCTGCTGGCCATGCGAGAAACGTCATCAGAACGCTGTGGAGAGTGTTACATCACTGTCGATTGGCTGCTGACTGATGAAGTTGACCAATGGGACCAACAGAGACAACAACACAGTGCGCTTAATGAAGCTCTGACAAGTGGTGCCTTCAACCGTAATAACTCACCGGAATGTTGATGTTATCTCTTGCAGAAAAGTTATGTATACTGCATGTTTGATTTCACTTGTGACCTTAAAGCAAAACGATTATTTCAATGCTCACCTCTTAATCCCATTTTTCTCTCTTGGCTAGATCTATGAGGTTCACCAATAGTGAGATTTTGCATACTGGAGGGCTTTGTCTTATTCCCCTAATGAAAAGAAGAAAAAATTCATAGGAAAACGTAAGACTTTTACTAATAGCTACTGCAGCAGCAATGAAGCAATAGTAGTAGTAGCAGTAGTAGTAGTATCATCATCATCATCATCATCACCATCATCATCCATCATCATCATCACTATCAGCAGCAGCAGCAGCAGCAACAGCAGCAGCAGCAGCAGCAGCAGTAGCAACAGCAGTAGTAGTAGTAGCATCCTCCTCCTCCTCCTCCTCTCCTCCTCCTCCTCCTCAGCGCAGCAGCAACAGCAGCAGCAGCAGCAGCAGCAGCAGCAGCAGCAGCAGCAGCAGCAGTAGTAGTAGTAGTAGTAGTAGTAGTAGTAGTAGTAGTAGTTGTAGTAGTAGTAGTAGTAACTGTTGTTGTTGCTACATTTCTTCCAGCTTAACATCCTGGTGGTTGCCCAGAATACTTTGAAGCCTGTCTCACTCACCACACCTACACATTAATGTTAGACTGTATGAAGAGCTCCTGAATCATGTGAAAAAACCCACAGACAGTGATAAAGGTATACCACATGAACATCTGGACAGGCCAAGATTGTCTTATAGGGAACAGTACAAGGTGGGAGATGGAAGAGGTAGACGCCAAAAACAATGGGAAAGCACCCACAAATTGGACTGGCCTTGAGTAGAATGTCATACCATGGACAGCTGAGAACTGTGAGGAGCAGAGGAAGCTGGTACCAAAATCTTCAGTGATACCACGACAGTCAACCAGACTATGAGATAGATGAGGGTAAAGGTGAATAAGTACACCACGAATAAGAAGTTTACTCATACCACTGTTTTGAAAGTACTCAATCATATAAGTAGCCATACTCCGACTTCGGAGGCAAATCACTAGTGGAAAAGACAATAAAACAGCAGCATTTTGGCATTTATCAACTCTGTTTGACCCAGTTTAACAGATGAATCAAACAAAAGCACCATAGCAGACACCTCAGAACCCAACCACACTGCATTACTAGTCATGGTGCTAACTGCTTATTATATAATGAGGCCAAGGGAGAGGGGGAAGGGGCTCTGCTTAAGAACAAAGGAGCCTGCCCTTGGCTGAGACAAGTACTTGAGTACAGTGCTCCTGTCATTGATTGGCAGTTCTAAGGGCCACTGGGGACACGAAGTGATAACGCTGTGGAGAGTGTTACATCACTGCTGATTGGCTGCTGACTGAGGATGATGGCCAATGGGATCCACAGAGTCAACAATACAGCTCTTCATGAAGCTGGTGGTGCCTTCAATGTGAATGATAGCTTTTGATGATTCTGCTGCACAGGGAATTTGTCTCTTCTCAAAAAAAATTATTACCTCAGGATGTTAGGCAATTTTGGTCATAACCTTCATGAAAAGAATATCAGTCTTTCCCTTAAAAAGAAAAAAAAGCACAACGAAAAATGTAGAAAAACTAATCAATTAAACATTTTGCTGATAGAATGAGTTTTCAACACTTTCAGACATTGGTGAACAGGAGAAAGGAGGTAAAAGAAAATGTGAAATTGTTTTTTCCCATCGCCAGCACACTAGCCGTGTTTCTGACCAAGCCAAGGAAGAGCTAGACAAGTTTCACAGCTCACAGCTGTAGCAGGCTTCCAGCTGACCTTCCTTCTGTCTGCCCAGTGACCGTCTTCATCACCTCTGAAAATCTCTTAAGTTCTTTTGTTTCTTGGCTTGAGCTCTTAGGTTCACCAACTGTGAGGTTTTTGTGCTTGCAATTTTCACTCACCATTAAGATAGCCACATTCCGACTTCGAAGAAGATGTCTAAACATGACACCAGTGTGCATGTATTTTGTCATCCAATATTACCCGCACACAATGGTTTACTCCTCCAAAAAGCAAAACGGGCTATAACATGTGCACAAGATGTTCTGCAAGTGTTTGCACATGGTGCAGGTTTATACTCCCATCTGGAGGGCTTTCAGGGTAGTTGAGTCAGACTATATTCCCCCCCTTCCCCACCCACCCATTTGAAAATTAAAATAAGAAAAGACCTACACAAAGAACACATTGGATGATGCAGCTGTCTATCTCATTGTAGACTTTTTCTGCCAGCAGTTTTGGCCAAGCCTGCCAGCTGAGAATAAAGTAAGTAGATTTTTGTTTCATTCACTGATGTGGTGGGCTTCCATTTACTATGTCCTTTTTTCCTTTCCATTGCTACTTCTGGTCACCTTAGAAAATTATTAAAAAAGAACAACAACCCTGAAAGCTTTGGAACATAATTTATGCCACTGGTCTTTCCCATTGTAGCACACCTTATTTGGTGTCTGGCCACAGCAGTGAACTGAAGAAGGGCTAAGTAGGTTCGGGGGCTCATTGCCTTGGCCAGCTTCCAGCCAATCTTCCCCTCCTTCCTTCCCTCCTTCCTTCCTCTCCATAGCCACAGGGCAGCAGCACAACACGTGGCCATGAGAGGGCAACAGAAAAAGAGAAGAAAAGAGAAGAAAAAGGCTGGAGAAAAAGCTGTCAGACTGATTTCCCCGCGGCCAGAAGAAGAACTGGATTGTATTGTATTAGCCCGGACAGATTGATCTGTGTTGAAATTTGAGTTCCTGTCCCCTGGGAGAGAGAGCTCGTCATGACATTGTGCTGTCATGCCTCTACCTCTCCCCTCCCCATCTTCACACACACACACACACACACACACACACACACACACACACACACACACACACACACACACCTTTGTTTCCTGCCTATATATAATTTTTGCATGAAGTGGCTTTTGAAAAAAAATCTTGACAGGGAAAGTTTTTCTTTCTGACATAGGTTCTTTTATGTGTCCCGCCGCCCCCCCCCCCCCGTGTTTTTTTTGTGCTTCCTATATATTTTTGTATGAAGTAGTTTTTTCTGAATTTTGTCAGGAAACATTTTTCTTTGTGCCATAGGTTATTTTAGGTCTGCTATATGCATGTTGCACATGTGCTATTTATCATCATTATCCAGAAACGATCACACCGCAATCGGCTTTTTTATACAGTGGATGAGGTAAAAGTCAAACTTGGGTGGGTTCAAACCAGCGACCTCTCTCGATCGCATGACGGTGGCGTAGCCACTAGACCACCCATCTTTTTATGCACACCCCTCAAAACATCGGCCTACATTCAAATGGGTAACAGATATTGTTTATGACATTTGATTAAAAATTGTGAGGTCAGTGCATCAAGAAATGAAAACCAGCCTAGCTTTTAAAAAATGTGCCTAGACACAGATATGTTGACTTTTATGTTATGTCATGAAGAATTTCAAGATGATCTATTTTCTGTCATGATTCCCACAGCTTTTGGGGTAAAATGCATTTCAGAGAAAGGTTACGTGAATGTATGTATACATAACACAAGACATTGCCGGGAACAGCAACTAACTTAACACTGCTATCGTGCTCATTCATATAGGCATTCAGAGGGTTTTTCCAGTAGCAAACAGTGTATTCATCCACCTGAAGAGAGTTCTGTAATGATTCTGAGTACAGGATGCACTACACATCTCCGGGGATGGCCCTCCACAGTATCAATGCTTTTTCGACTGTCACTTCTTTCTGCGCAGCAAAGCAAGACGTGCGCATGAGCATGAATATACCATTACTCCTTCCGTTTCCGGTCTTTTCCTCGCGGTTTTTCTTTTTATTCACTATTGGCTCGTTTTTACATATAAATTTTCTGTCTGCTCTTATCTATTTATTTATACATAGTCTAGAAAAATGATCTCTAGGGAAATGTTAGTAAAACGCTTTTATTGTTATCTTTCTTTCTTTGATTTCATTTCGTTCATTTCTTTGTTTGGTTTCTTCTTTGTCCCTTCATTCCGTCCTTCTTTTCTTCCTATTTTCAAAGAATCGCTACATTTCAAGTCTCATTTGATTAGTTTTGTGTAACTGTCCTCTTTATTGGCGAAAGTGGGAAGTGGAGGAGGAGGCGAGCTTATAAGTTAGGCCATAATACTTGTGCGGAGGGCGAAGGACCGTGGGGAGTGGAGAAAGCTGGTTGCAAAATCTTCAGTTGTACCTCCACGGTCCACGGGACTACGGGACGGGTGAGGTGAGGTGTGAGTACTTGTGCTGTAATGGGTATGGAGTGTGCAGGTACGGTACAGTCACCATGAAGGGGTTTGTGTGACTGGGTAGTTTTTCCCCCCGAAGTTAGCAGTAGTTTCGTCATCCTCACTCACCTGCAAGTGCTCCAGGTAAAGCTATAAAACCGAGGTCCCTTATGCAAACGTTTGCGTAACACCCTGTGCACACACAGTAATTGAAACTCCATCCATCTTTCAATAGTACAACAGGCCAGGTTTCGGCCAGGTTTGGCTTCTTCAAGGCACACCACCTTAAGGTTGGGTTCAGTGACTGTTCAGGAAACTACAGGAGAAATTAATGAAGTCAAGATAAGCTTTTGTGTAGAGGGGACCACGATGTAATTATGCAGCGACGTAAGTTTAGGTAAGTACGTCAGAGCCAACGAATTGTAGACTTGATATTTGCAGAATGCTTCATTAGAATATGCTCTCTATTACTATTACTAGTATTAGTATTCCAATCTTCAGCATTTTCAGACTGGATGGTAATAAATTGGTAAATGATTTTGACAGTATGATATTCAACTAAATGGGGAGTGGGGTGGGGTAGCCATGTGGTTACAACCTTGCATTCGTGATTCGATGGCCAAAGGATCGAGCTACCACCCAGCTACCACCCAGACGCCCCCCAGGAGTTAACATCAGTATTCACATCACTCTCCTGCTGCAAGTCCTACAGATGAGACTATAGACCGAGTGTAGAACTTAAGATCTGGCAGTGATTTCCTTATGTGGTGTATGAGACAGACTGGATATTTCTGGGTGACTTCCAGGGCTAAACAGCAACAATAAGACCGTAGAGGGAAAAATAGGTGCGCTGTGTGTAGACCGGAATTTGTTTGTAAAAAGGGGTTGTGCTGCTCTTGCTGCAACGCGCTCTCTATAGGAAAAGCATCCAGAATTTCGCAGAGAAATCTGCCGTGAACTAAAGGGTATACAATACAGTATAATACAGTGCAATGCAATACAATACACCACACCACAATACAATAAAAGTACAATGCAATGCAATTCAGTCCAACAAAATACAGCATGAAAAAATACAACACCATACACTACTACAAACATAATACAATACAATGCAATTAAACCCAATGCAGTGCAATACAATACAATACAAAACAACACAATACAACACAAAACAGTACAACGCAATACAACACAACACAATGCAATGCAATACAATACCACGACGGAAGTTCTAACGGCTTTCAGAATGAGATTCCAATCACAGGAGGTCTTTGTGTCTCTGTGCTCGTGTCTGTCTCTGTGTACCCGTGTTGTCTCTCTATGCTGGTATCTGTCTCTCTGTCTGTGCCCATATCTTTCCCCCTGAGCCTCTGTCTCTGTCTTTCTCTCTTTGTTCCGTTGTTTCTGTCTCTGTTTTTCTTCCCCTCTTGATCATCAAAGGAATATGAATCACGTGTCGCATTGTTATTCTGCAGAAGACTTCAATGGCTTACTTTTTATTTGGTCAGGTTTTTGTGTCTTTTATTGTGCTTTGATTTATTATCTTTCTGACCCCGTCCATCTACACCTCTCTGTCTGTCTGTTTGTCTGTCTGTCCTTCCGCCTGTTCTTAGCTCCTGTCTGTCAGTCAGTCAGTATGTCTGTCTGTCTGTCATCACCCCCACTCCCCTGTTTATCTGTCTTTGTCTCTGTACCTGTCTTTGTGTCTCTGTATTTGTCTGTGTCTGTCTGTTTGTCTGTCTGTTGGTCTGTATGTCTGTTGGTCTGTATGTCTGTTTTTTACTGTGTGCAGTGTGTGTTACCTTTCTCTTTTATTTATTCTTTTATATCGAGGAAAATAGAATGAGCACTCGTATGCTTTATTACATCCAGTCCTCGTGTGTATACAG
This sequence comes from Stramonita haemastoma, assembly GCA_030674155.1. Taxonomy (NCBI): domain Eukaryota; kingdom Metazoa; phylum Mollusca; class Gastropoda; order Neogastropoda; family Muricidae; genus Stramonita; species Stramonita haemastoma. The sequence continues at coordinate 2,426,492 of CM060332.1, forward strand.
TTTTGTAAATTTTGTCATCTGTTCCCTCAGGCACACGATGGCCAACTCTTTCTCTGTGTGTGTGTGTGTGTGTGTGCGTGCGTGCGTGCGCGCGCGCGCGTGCGCGCGTGCGCACATGTGTGTATATACGTGCGCACGAGTGTGTTTGCGTGTGTGTGCGTGCATGCGTGTGTGCGTGCGTGTGCACGTGCATGCATCTATGTATCTACGTATATATCTATGTATCTATGTATTTTGTATCTATCTGTATCTTTTCTATCTATCTATCTATCTATCTATCTATCTATCTATCTATCTATCTATCTATCTATCTATCTATATATCTATCTATCTATCACACACCGCATGCAACCTACGCCCAATAATTGCATACTTGCCAATGCGCATTCACTCGTGCACACACACACACATACCCCCCTCCCCACACATACACGTATTATAATTATAGTCAAGCGCGTATGATAACATATGCAAAATACAGACATTAATGCTGTCAATGTATTTATACTTGCAGCCAAAATAATGGAGAGAGAGAGAGAGAGAGAGAGAGAGAGGAGAGAGAGGGAGAGAGAGAGGAGAGAGAGAGAGAGAGGAGAGAGAAGAGAGAGAGAGAGAGAGACGAGACAGACAGACAGACAGAAGACAGAAGACGACAGAAGAGAGAAGAGAGAGAGAGAGAGAGAGAGAGAGAGAGAGAGAGAGAGAGAGAGAGAGGGAGGGGGGGTAGGCTATTACAAACGGAGGCTAGCTATTACGAAGTTGGTGTTAGGAGGGGTTAGTATGAAGGCTGACTGTGGATGATGGTAAACAAGTCACACCACCTGTCCATGTGCCTGTACAGTTCTTTCAGCCACTCGTGCCAGGTAGAACTACCATTATGCCCCCACCCCCTCTCTCACCTCCCCCCCCTCCAGTCTTCCTCCCTCTTTCTCTCTCTTTTTGCACAGTACTCATTCCCTCACCACCCTGGCCTCCCTCCCTCTCTCTCCTTCACTCCCCCCTCTCTCTGCACAATACTCATTCATCCCCCCCCCCTCCCGCCCCCCCTCTCTCTGTGCACAATTTTCAGTTCCTCTGTCTGTGAGTGTGTGTGTCTATCTGTCAGTCTGTTTGTCTGTGTGTCGTCTGTTTGTCTGTGTGTCTGTCTGTGTGTCTGTGTGTCTGTGTGTCTGTGTCTGTGTCTGTTGTCTGTCTGTTGTCTGTCTGTCTGTCTGTCTGTCTGTCTGTCTGTCGTCTGTCTCTCTCTCTCTCTCTCTCTCTCTCTCTCTCTCTCTCTCTCTCTCTCTCTCTCTCTCTCTCTCTCTCTTATCTCAGCTCGTTCTTTTTTAATTGTTGTGGTGGTGGTGTGAGTTGCTATAGTTACAAGAATGCGAGCTTTTGAATGCAGAGAGAGAGAGAAGAGAGAGAGAGAGAGAGAGAGAGAGAGAGAGAGAGAGAGAGAAGAGAGAGAGAGAGAGAGAGAGAGAGAGAGAGAAGCCCTAAATGGTTTGATGATTAAGCCTATGAGCCATATCACTGGGGTGCACATAAGGAGAAAATTACAAAGCACACACACATGCACGCGTGTGTATGCGCGCACCACACACACACACATATACACACACACAGATAGAGAAGGAGAGAGAGAGAGAGAAGAGAGAGAGAGAGAGAGAGAGAGAGGAGAGAGAGAGGAGAGAGAGAGAGAGAGAGAGAGAGAGAGAGAGAGAGAGAGAGAGAGAGAGAATGGGAATTGTGCATGGCCAAGATTCAATCAATAAAAAACCTGAAAGGGAGGGAGGGGGGAGGGGGCTATGATATGTATGTACGCGCACACTTTTGCTTGGGGAGAAAAAAAATGAACACCCCCCCCCCCCCCCCCTACCCAGTCCAACCCAGAAAACAACAATAGAAAACCCCACCAACAAAAAAACCCACCCAAAACCCCAACAAAAAACCTCCAAACAAACCAAAGAACCCGAGTCACAGCAGTCTTTGAAACGCTATACCACACACACGCCCAGAGCATCTCGCATTTCTCACGTGCGCTCCAAAGAGAGCCAGCCCCCAGATGATCGAGCCAGACTACTAGCCACCTGACTGAGGGTGCCAGAGAGGAGAAGAGAAGAGAGAGGAGAGAGAGGGGAGAGAGAGAGAGAGAGAGAGAGAGAGAGAGAGGAGAGAGAGAAGAGAGAGAGAGAGAGAGATCGATGATGCTGTGACGCAGCCAGAAACGAAATACTGTCGCGCAAGAAAGCTCCATCCACGCTTTTCGCTACTCCCTACTGCCAGTTCTGTGAAAGAGAGACAGAGAGGAAAACTGGGCTACAAGTGCAAGCAGTGTGTGTGTCTGTGTCTGTGTCTGTGCCTCTCTTTCTCTGTGTGTGCATTCTTTACGAATCCTAATTGTTAGTGCTGTTGAGTAATTTTTTGTGGAATATAATTATTCCTGTATGCTCTAGATGAAAACAGCAAGTGGAGAGGACAGTCAGGATAAATTGGAGGAGATTTCGAGGCCTGTTGTGTTGTGTGTGTCAGTGTAGCCGAAAGCGGAATTTCTTTTTTGAAGGCGTATGGAATCCTGCAAACGTGTTTGTGCTTAAAAAAAAGAAAGGTTGGCATGATTGAGAGAAGGCACGTGTGTTCGCGTGTACCTAGACTCTCTGTTTGTCTGTCTGTCTGTCCTTCGTCTGTCTGTCTGTCTGTTTATATGTCTGACTTATCACAACACACACACACACATATGCACGCACACACGCACACACGAACTGGAGAAGGACAGAAATGTATGTTGGTCATCTGAAAGCTGGTATACATTATTTCGTTTTGTGTAAATTTAGATCCGGCTCTTTTCGAGCTGGCTTTCTCTGTCTCTTCTCTCTCTCACCTCTACTACGGCTCTCTCGCTTTTGTGATTTATACTTTATCTGTAACCCTTGGAAATAAAGAGGAGAATGAGAGGGTGGTTTTATTCCAGCTTTTCAATTCCATTATAATCCGAGATGGCTGATTCGGCTAATGTTTGATAATGACTCTCTCTCTCTCTCTCTCTCTCTCTCTCTCTCCTCTCTCTCTCTCTCTCTCTCTCTCTCTCTCTCTCTCTCTCTCTCTCTCTCTCTCTCTCTCTCTCTCTCTCTCTCTCTCAAATTTATTCAATCAAAGTATTATAGGGAACCTTGCTTGTTGAAATTGAATTTATTGATGTCTTGTACAGATCTGAAGTTATACAGAACATTTCTTTATTTTTGTACAAGGCTTTCAAGCTAAGAGAACTATTCACTTCATAAGGCAATGTGCTTAATAATCAAATGACTTTTCACTGTATTTATCATATACGTCACCATGTCTTATTATTGGTCACATTCCCCTTCACTAAGGGGCTAAGGCCTATATGAATAAATCATCTGCGTTTGTGTTTGTGTTTGTGTTTGCGTTTGCGTTCTGCGTCTCTCTCTCTCTTTTCTCTCTCTCTCTCTCTCTCTCTCTCTCTCTCTCTCTCTCTCTCTCTCTCTCTCTCTCTCTCTCTCTCTCTCTCTCTCTCTCTCTCTCTTCTCCTCTCTACTCTCTCTTTCTTTGAATGTATACTATCTCCCTTTTTTAAAATCGTAGGTTGAATTTTTATTGTTGGTGATGTTACTTTTTTTTTTGTTTTGCTTTGATTTTGTTGGGTTTTTTGTTTTCCTATTCTGTAATCAAAGCAAGGCCCGGATGAAAAACAGTATGTAACTACTTACTCTGTAGTCCTTGAAAAATAGAGATTGTTCATTCATTAGTTCTTTTCTGTCTGTCTGTCTGTCGGGTCTGTCGCTGTCTGTCTGTCTGTCTGTCTGTCTGTCTGTCTGTCTGTCTTTCTGTCTTTCTGTCTGTCTCTGTCTGTCTTCGTTTTCTGCTTCTTTCTGCACTTCTCACTGATACAGACATCAGTACTCATTCTGCGCACTCTCTCGCACATACCACACACACAACACAACAACAGCAACAACTCACACAACAACAACACACACAAACACAGCAACAACATACACACAACACACACAACAACAACACACACACACACACAACACACCCACCCACACAAACACACACACACAAACACCACACACACCACACAACACACACAACACACACCACACACACACACACACACACACACACACACACACACACACACACACACACACACACACACACACACACACACGCACTGTATCTTCGGGTTGTAAGCATAGATACATGATATTGGCGGACTGGCACAAACTGACCAGGAAGATCGTTAACATCCTCCCTGTTTTTAGAATCATAAGTGGGACGGGATAGCCTAGTGGTCAGAACATTGCGCTCGCAATTTGACGACCCAGGTTCGATTCCCGTTCGAGGAGATTTTTCCCCTGGAGTTAACATCATGCTGACTCCACTCTCCCAAAAGCCCTTCGGATGAGACTATAAACCGAGGCTACGTGTGCGAACGCACGCAGAACACCTTACACGCACGTTAAATTCTGTTCCGCTTTTCGTAAGAGTAGGCCACTGTGTGCCGGTGGGAACAGATGACAATCTTTACAAAACTGCATACACACGGGGACTGGATAAAACAAAGCACATGAGTGCTTATTCCATTATCCTCAAAATGAAAGAATAAATGCATAGATAGATAAATAAATAAATAAATAATAATAAATAAATGAATAAATAAATAAATAGATAAATAAAAAAAATAATAAATAATAAAGTGCTGCTGGGATTAGAATCCATAAAGAACTCGAGATGTTCAGGGGGCACAAATTCCCTAGATATGTATCCCCAATGTGCATAACATGTTTTATTGCCTCCTTGAAGCTTTATGTCGATAATCGCTACGCTAAGGCGTCTTTCATAACCCTGTAAAGCTTTTTTCATGATACATATATCTTGACAGGCAATCTCTATTCCCGCATTTCAAAGGGCTTCAGTCTTAGTGGCGTAAAACCCTCATCTCCATTCCAGGAACACACATACACACATGCACGCACACACGCACGCACGAACGCACACGCACAAGCACACACACACACCACGCACGCACGCACGCACACACTCACACACACACGCGTGCACGCACGCACCAGCACACACCCGCACACTAGCGCGCACTAACGCACGTACGCACGCACACACGCACCGACGTACGCATACACGCACATGCACGCACACACACACAGACACACAAACACACAAACACGCACACACACACACACACGC
>CM060332.1:2434205-2439205 GCA_030674155.1 Stramonita haemastoma
TTTATTATCTTTTGAAAAGATGAAATGCTGTATCTGATATGAATATAGACATTTTGTATCTCTTATTTGCAGGTTTGAGCTCAATGCTTTTAGAAATAAATTTTCAAAAGCAGCAACGTTGCAACATGTATTTGTGGCGAAAATATTGCCAAAGCTCACATTCTTTTTGAACGCAGAGATTTGGAAAACTTTTTACGTGTTTTCACATACGTTTGCTTAGAGCAAATTCTAAAAGACCTTCCGCTAAAGAAAGAAATTGTGTAGTCACTAAGTCGTAGCGCTATTATCAGGTTCTTATCATATAATGATTTTTACTAGTTATATAAATTGCAAAGTTAGTGTTTAAGCTGTTATTTATATTTCTTTATCATTCTTGTTCTATGGTTTTAAATTTGGGTTCTTACAGGTGTTAAATGGGAATAGTTATCAATGTGATCTCCCCAACCCACCCATCCCCCCTTTCCCCCCATACACACTCACTCACCCACACACACTTTCCCGTCTGATATCACTAATCAGTAGAAGGACGTTAAACTGACGAACTGACGGGGGTCGGATAGCCTAGTGGTCAGAACATTGCGCTGGCAATTTGAAGACCCGGGTTCGAGTCCGGTCGAGGAAATTTTCTTCCTGGAGTTAACATCAGTGCTGACTCCACTCTCCCCAAAAGTCCTTCGGATGAGACTTTAAACCGAGGCCCCGTGTGCGAACGCACGCAGAACATCTTGCGCACACGTTAAATCCTGTTCCGCTTTTCGTAAGAGTAGGCCATCGTGTGCCGGTGGGAAACTGCATACACACGGGGACCGGATGAAAAAAACACATGATTGCTTATTCTGTTATCCTCGATATATAAGAATAAAAGAATAAAATAAAATAATAAATAAACTAACTATACCAAACACAGTACACACATCATTCACAATTTTCACACATGGGAGTCAGTTCTTATTCCTCTGTGCCGGCCTTACCCGTTTGCGACCAAAGAAAAAATCCTTTAAGGACACCACAACCAGCTGGGGGAGGACTCAACGCTGTGCCCTCAGTCCCAGTCCTCCAGATGTGGAGTGCCCCTGTCATCCACTCACAGGACTCTCTGCGTCACGGTAACGCACGTCACTTTTCCATCCATCTTCACTCGGGCTATCCTCATGCAGAGGCTGCCACTTTGGTGTGAGGATTATTGGGGAGGAAGGGCAGCACAATGCTCTTTGACTTTTGCTAAATGGGGCCCGATGTATCGGTAACATTCCAAGCGAGCCAAGCCCGCCCCCCTCAATGTGGAAGTATATTGGGGACCCCTGCGACCACCCCTCCATCCTTCTCTGTTTAATTGTCCATCCTGATAACTTTAGGCTGCCAAATAAATACATATATATTACAGTGCCCGACGTGACAATTGAGTTTATGCAAATAAACACACACACACCACACAACACACCACACACAACACATACCACACACACACACACACACGCACACACAACACGGCGCGCGCGCACACACACACACACACATACACACACACGCACACACACGCACACGCAGACACACACACACACACACACACACGCGCGCACGCGCCACCCCACCACACACACGCACACACACGCACACACACATACATGCCTTAACTCTGTCTTTAACGTTTGTGGTGTCCTTAAGTGGTGCTCTTGTTGCTAACTGGTTCAAGACATTCAATGAGCGAGTGCAGTACAAAAGTTATCATAGATTTTTAAAGAAATTGCATGCACATCGCTTTACATTAAAACAGATTAAAACTGCAATCAAATAATAAAAGAAAGATATTGATAAAAAAACCATACCTAATTGATACTTTATTTATAAACTAATACATTTGTTTATTTTATTTTGGGTCTGCAGTGCAGACTTTCACTAGGTATGCTTTCTGCGTTAAAAAAAGAGCTCAATAAACTGGGAGAATAATTGTCAGTCTTTAGTTTCGTTTCTGATCATTAATATTTGATAAAATAACTCATTGATTGTTATATTACTACACCACAAGCCAACTTTTTTCGTAGTGGAGTAACACAATGCCAGCTCCTATCATGTTAAAGCTATGTTTTAGGGGAAGTGGGAAATCTATACTTTATTGAAGATGATTGGTAATTTCGAACTTTTCGCCTTTGTTTTATTTAAGAATCATAACCCAGAATACATTAAGCGTTTTTGTGTGTGTAATTGTTTTTAGATTTTTGTTAAAGGTTTGAATTAAAAACAAGTATCGTTTTGCTGTGATAAATGTTTACTTTTGATTGTTGTTATATTATGATGGCTTGTAACTACGTGAATTTTGCCATTTATGAGATAACAAAGCATTGGTATTAGCATATCAGCTTATTTAACTAATATTAGGCCAATAACAGTTTATTATCAGAATTTCAATTTCCATCACACCAAATGATTGTCATAATATTTCGTAAGCAGGGGGTTATTCAAAGCTTATTAAGTAATTATTTCAGATAAGCCGAAAGCTATATGAGAATATATTTATCTAATGTCCACACTACTTTTCAAAATTGCATTTCTTTTGACTTGAATTTTACACAAAACTCGGGCACATGAAGATGTATTACAGAAAAGAATAGAATTCGTAGGTCTGCTCTTATTCAAAATGTTAGTGCACATAATGAAAAAGAAAAATCAGGAAACAACAAAAATAAAATCCTAACCCTAATTTACTAACGTGCACCTTTAGAACTACTTCACTTCAATGTAAAACTGTTCTTAGACTGTGCAAAAAATGGAGTCAATTGGATGAATGTGGGGATTTATATGGACATTAGTTACTTTAATATAAAAAAACATTGCAGCTGGAGAAGTTTTAATAAATAAAAACGTAGAAGTTAGGTGAGAAAATATCTATAAAAAACGTTTTAAACAAGCCTATTCATTCAATGGTAGCAAATGATAATAAAGCTTAAAAGCAGCACTTGGCATATATTGAACAATCAAAAACATTGAATAGTAAAGTATCGCTAAAAACGCCTAACAAGCTGACCCTTAAGAAAAAAGGTGGATATTCCCTGTGACGTCACTGATACTTGACCTCAAGAGGATTGAACATACACACCTTCACCTTCCTGGGAAAACTTCCGGCGGAAGCAGCGGAAGGAAAGAAGTAGAAACAGAACTGTTTCCGGAGTTTGGGGGTTGTTTTGACAATAAATAGTTCACAAATTTAAAAGAAAAAGTAAATGTTACAAAAAGCACGGCGGTTTTGATTATTTTGTAAAGCCTTAGCTCCAATTAAAATTTTGTCCACGTGTAATGACTTTTCTTGCAGTTCTCTCTCTCTCTCTCTCTCTCTCTCTTCTCTCTCTCTCTCTCTCCTCTCTCTCCTCTCTCTCTCTCTCCTCTCTCTCTCTCTCTCTCTCTCTCTCTCTCTCCTCTCTCTCTCTTGTTATTTCTTGCCTGTTTGATACTTGGTTTGGTTCCTTACTTTTGGTATTTGGATCATTATAATTGTTGTTGTGTAGTTGTGGCTATTATTTTAATTTTTTTTCTATCTAATGTTATCTGAAAAAGGGGAACTGGATGTAAAAAAGCACACGAGTGCATTATCTATTAAACCTCGAATAAAAATTTTGCCTTGCCTTGCCTTGCCTTGCTTGCCTTGCTTCTCTCTCTCTCTCTCTCTCTCTCTCTCTCTCTCTCCTCTCTCTCTCTCTCTCTCTCTCTCTCTCTCTCTCTCTCTCTCTCTCTCTCTCTCTCTCTCTCTCTCTCTCCACTCTCACTCCTCACCTCTCACCCACCACACACACACACACAGAACATCCTAAAATTTGACGTCATCAGCAAACATCCCTCTTCTTTTTGTCTTTTTGCTTTTGTAGGAAAAATGACTATCCACAGTAATTCTTCTTTCATTAAACAACACCCTGTCCCCTCGCTAACCCCCACCCCCCTCCTTCTCCCCATTGTGTATAAAACCCATAAATCGTTACTTGAACAACAATCAGCTTTTACCTGGACAGATTTAAACATTAATGAAAAGAAGCTTATTTTCAAATCTTTTTACTTGAGGAAAAATCTTTTTACTTTTGTCTTGATCTTTATTGAATCTATGTAAGCTGTAGTGTTTTTGCACTGGTGAGATACACCTTTTTAAAAAACTCGAGACTATGAATTTTCTGCGTGAAGAGATTTACTTTGTCATCGATACTGACTTAAATCAAAGTGTTTCCGTGTTCTGCTTTATGTGCAATTTCGCATTTCTGTGTACAAAACAATCTATCTATCTATCTATCTATCTATCTATCTATCTATCTATCTATCTATCTATCTATCTATCTATCTATCTATCTATCTATCTATCTATCTATCTATCTATCTATCTTCTGTCTGTCGTCAGTCTTCTGTCTGTCTGTCTGTCTGTCTATCTATCTATCTATCTATCTATCTATCTATCTATCTATCTATCTATCTATCTATCTATCTATCTATCTATCACTCTACATCTCTCTACTCTATCTCTCTATCTCTCTATTCTCTATCTCTCTATTCCTTCTCTCTATCTATCTATCTATCTATCTATCTCTATCTATCTATCTATCTATCTATCTATCTATCTATTATCTCTCCTCTCTCTCTATCTCTCCTCTATTTCTCTCTATCGCTCTATCACTCTATCTCTCTATCTATAGGTTTACAGTGTGTGTGTGTGTGTGTGTGCGGTGTGTGTGTGTGTGTGTGTGTGTGTGTGTGTGTGTGTGTGTGGTGTGGTGTGTGGTGTGTGTGTGTGTGTGTGTGTGTGTGTTGTGAGACTGCGCGTGTTCGAGCGTGTGAGCGTGCTCGCGTTTATGTGTGTGTATGCGCGCGCGTGTGTATATATATCTGTATGTATGTATGTTGTGTGTGTGTCACGTGCATGCGTGCGTGCGTGTGTGATTGTGTGTGTGTATGTATATGTGCAGTGCGTGTTTGCGTGCGCACGTGGGGCGTGCGTGCATGTGTGTGTTTGTGTGCGTGCATGCGTG
>CM060332.1:2441705-2454205 GCA_030674155.1 Stramonita haemastoma
CGATCTTCCAGGTCAGTCTGTGCCAGTCTGCCAATATCACGTGTCCGTGCTTACATACAGAAGATAAAGTGTCCTCCCAGGACGGGATAGCCTAGTGGTCAGAAAGATCAGGAAAGATGGCGACAAACAGAAAATCCCGAATTTGCAGGTGGCCGGTTCGATTCTGGTGTTTGTTGATTAGCGGCAGCAATGTGTATTGTCCTCAGGATCGCTTCTGTGCAGGTATCTTAGCTCCTTTTGATTTGATGTGTTGACACACACGGACAAACATGAAGTATGCACGTTAAAGATCCCGTTACTGACTTGTATAGCATTGCTATATGTTGTATGTTATGACACTGGATTGTAGTGTAATATGTGATGTTGCATCGTATTGTGTTTTATTCCATTGCATTGTCCTGTATTACATTATATTGGTTTATTTAGTATTTATACTTTTTGCCGTGCATTGCTTTGCATTATACTGTATAGTATTGCACAGATTGGCATGGTATTGCGTTGCGTAGTATTACGTTGCATTATATTATTTTGCATAGTAGGTATTTTATTGTATTGCATTGTAGTGTGGTGCATTGCGCTGCGTTATGTTGCAGTTTTTCGCGTTTCCTTGTATTTCCATAAAACCACAACTATTTACGCCCTTTCCCCATTCCCAATCTGATTAAAATGAATATTAGTTTGCATGCAGAGGTCAGTGCTACGATATCCTTTTACCAAGGGTAACGCTCATGTTGCTGTGCAGGGCTCTTTTACATGCACTGAATGCATGATACATACAGAACCTTGGCTTTATCGCTTCTTTATGATCCGAAAAACTAGCACTCAGACCCTCTCTTACAGCCTTGTGGATGCAATACGGGGGAATGTGGTGGTTTTGAACTGGATTTGCAACCTGGAATTGGCCTTTTGTAGGCCATTATTTCACAATCGCATGCAAGAGAGGGGGCGGGATAGCTAAGTGGTCAGAGCGCTCGCTTTCCCTAATCAAGTTAAGCAGCGTCGAGCGTGGTTACCAGTCGGATGGGTGACCGTTTGCGCCCTTGGCTTCAGTATAGTCCCCAAGTTCACCCAGCTGTAAACGGGTACCTGCCCTCTTTAGGGTCTGGGAAAGTAAAGCAGCGAAAGGAGAGGAGATGGGTGCCGCCCTCAATATGCTGGCCCCTAGAGAAGCTGAGGTCTCTGATGCCTCGCTCCCCTACGACTGCCTAGGTTATGAGATACCTTTACCTTTTTTTCTTTCTTTTACCTTTAATGCAAGAGAATGTATTCTCCGGGTGGTAAACGATCAATGGTTAAGAGTCTGGAACTGAAGAGTGAGGGCATGGGTTCAAATCGCAGCTGAGTCCTCCAGTTGAGATGTCTCTATCCCCTCACCCCCCAACCCCACCCCCCCCTCTCTGGGGATTGCATGGAGTCCAGTTTTTGTTGCAAGTCTTTTGTGGGAGACGGTAAACCCAGGTGCAAAAAGCGAACCCAAACAGAAGTAGATCTCTCATACCCGGTGGTGTAGACAACATCACAAACTACCTAGCAGCGTCTGAGGCTGCGCTAGCGAATTGGGGTATGCTGTTAGTGCAGTATATGCAAAACACCACCACCAACAAAACCAAACAAAAACTACACACTACAAAAACTGAGAATGGCTAACCGCGGCACAGATTCTACTAAAATATTTGGCTCCCTATAGTACCTTCACAAACAAAAGCACCACCCCCTCCCACCCCCAGGAAACCAACATCAACAATCAAAATCATTGAGATAATGACGACCCCCCCCATCTCTCACCCCCGCACCCACCACCCACACCCCCCTCCTTTGCCCCAGATCTTACCTACCTCTACCCCATCCTCCTTCACCCCCCCATAACCCCTCCCCTCCCTCCTCTCCCACCCCTACCCTCTTTCCCCACAGCGTTTTTCTGCTAAGCGAGTTCTTGAGGTTTGGAAGAGGTCAACTTTCCACACCTGGCCTGTACTGTAGGTGTCTCATGGCTGTCCTGTCCTGCTCTGCTCCCCTCCTCTCCTCATCCCTCTCCTCTCCTCACCTCTCCTCTCTCCTCTCCTCCCTCTCCTCTCCTCCTCTCTCCTCTCCCTCTCTCTCCTCACCTCTCCTCTCTCTCACCTCTCCTCCCTCACCTCTCTCCTCCTCTCTCTCTCCTCCCTCTCCTCCTCCCCCTCTCTTACCTCTCCTCTCTCTCACCTCTCCTCTCCTCACCTCTCCTCTCTCTCTCCTCTCCTCCCTCTCTCTCCTCTCCTCTCCTCACCTCTCCCTCCTCTCTCTCTCCTCCTCCCTCTCCTCTCCTCTCCTCACTCTCCTCTCTCTCCCTCTCCTCACCTCTCCTCTCTCTCCTCCTCCTCTCCTCTCCCTCCTCTCCTCTCACTCTCCTCCCTCTCCTCACCTCTCCTCTCCTCCTCACCTCTCCTCTCCCTCTCTCCTCTCTCTCCTCCCTCTCCCTCCTCTCCTCACCTCTCCTCTCCTCTCCTCTCTCTCTCCTCCTCCCTCCTCCTCCTCTCCTCTCCTCTACCTCTCCTCACCTCTCCTCTCCTCTCCTCTCTCCTCTCTCCTCACCTCTCCCTCTCCTCTCCTCTCCTCTCTCCTCACCTCTCCTCTCCTCTCCTCACCTCCTCTCCCTCCTCTCCTCCTCCTCCTCCTCCTCCTCCTCTCCCTCCTCTCTCTCTCTCCTCACCTCTCCTCACCTCTCCTCTCTCCTCTCTCCTCACCTCCCCTCTCCTCACCTCTCCTCTCCTCTCCTCTCTCCTCTCCTCCTCACCTCTCCTCTCCTCTCCTCTCCTCTCCTCACCTCTCCTCTCCTCTCTTCTCTCCCTCTCCTCACCTCTCCTCTCCTCTCTCCTCTCTCCTCACCTCTCTCTCCTCACCTCTCCTCTCCTCTCCTCTCTCCTCTCTCCTCACCTCTCCTCTCCTCTCCTCTCCTCTCCTCACCTCTCCTCTCTCTCTCCCTCTCCTCTCTCCTCACCTCTCCTCTCCTCTCTCCTCTCCTCTCCTCTCCTCTCCTCTCCTCTCCTCTCTCTCCTCACCTCTCCTCTCTCTCTCCTCTCTCCTCACCTCTCCTCACCTCTCCTCTCTCCTCTCTCCTCACCTCCTCTCTTCTCACCTCTCCTCACCTCTTCCTCTCCTCACCTTACATCTCCTCACATCACCTCCACCTCTTCTCCCTCTCCTCTCCTGTCTCCCCTCTGCTCCCCTCCCCAGCTCCCTGTCTTGTATCGATCGGTGTTCAGAAGCAGAGGCCGTGGTTATCTCTGCCGCCGCCATTTGAAGCAAGGCAGAAGAAGCCTCGGACAAGCAGCCAAGCTCGGCAGGGCTATTTATAAAGCGACAGCAGAGACAGAGACAGAAGCTACAGACTTAAAAAGAAAAAAAAGAGAACAGAAAAGAATAGAGGCGGACTCTTCAAAAAAGAAGAAGAAAATGAGGCCGGGGTGAAAAAGGAAAAGCAATGAGATGAGATGAGAAGAAAAAAACCCCAAGAACAGTATAGTAGTTGGCAGCAGCAGCAGCAGCAGCAGCAGGAGTGGACACACGTAGGGATATGCCGGTGCACCCAGTGGCTTGTGTTGTGCTGTGTAGTGCTGTGTTGCAGAGCATTCTTCATCATTGTGAGTGTGTTGTGGTTGTGTGTGTGTGTTGCTCAGCTGTTTCTGCCGGGAGAAATAGCCGCCGACTGAAGCCTAATAGCTCTCTCTGTCTCTCTGTCTCTTCTCTCTCCTCTCTCTCTCTCTCTCTCTCTCTGTCTCTGTCTCTGTCATACCCTCTCTGCTTTAAGCGAGAAGTGACACAGGCTAATTGTTTTGCAAATCTGCTGACAGGAGAAAAGGAGGGATCCATGTCCATTACCTGCAAACCACATGACTGATAGCCATCCTGGGGATTTTTCTGCCAAACCCCTTGTGCACTGCAGCATTTCAATACGGTGTCTTGTTTATTTATTTATTTATTTATTTATTATTTTTTTTTTAGCATTTTCCAACAGAAAAAATCATGGCCATATAAGCATCAGTGATAGCACATTCTCCCATCGAAAGGGCCGGTTTTGCGTCAAATTTTTGTGCGAGTTTTTAGAAATTTTACAAAAATTAATTTTCTTTTAATGAGGTGGAAAACTGAAGCCGTTGATGGATAACTCCAGTGGCCAGACTTCTTGCCACGACGTGTGGGGGATGCTCCCCGCCTCTCTGACTCTGAGTGGGTTTAAAGAACGCGCACTTGGCATTTTGTCTGTGTCAGTCTAGAACCGTATCACATTTGGAACTGGCTCCAAAAAGCCTCTGTGTTAACGCATCCGCTTTCTGGGCATTGAAGCAGCTTTTTCTTTTGTGGTGCCTTTCTTGGATAAAGCTCAGAGGTTCGCCGACAGTGAAATTTTGTATGTGCAACCGTTTCTTATCTATTGTTTTTGAATAACACTCAACGTCACGGCAGATTTCTCTCCGTGAAATTCGGGCTGCTGTCCCCGGGGAAAGCACGTCGCCACAAGAGCTTTCTTTTCCTGTCTGCAGCTGTATTTGTTTTCTTATCAGAGTGACGTTTTCTACAGAATTTTGCCAGGGACATCTCTCTTGATGCCTTGGGTTCTTTAACATGTGCTGAATAATATGTGTAACACACCGGACCTGGGTTTTATCATCTCATCCGAAAGACTAGCACCCAGACCACCACTCATGGTCTAATGGATTGGGGGGGGGGGGGGGGAACTGTTTCGGGCCCAAATGGGGATCAAACCACCACACACTCCAACCCTGACTTTCCACTTTCTAGGTGCTTACCACTAGACCACCGATCCATATAGATAGCTGCATTCCAACTTGCGGGTATAGCACACCTTGGTATTTATCACAGTGTGAACATGCATTATGTAAGCCTTCTGACTAACGACTGTGTGTAATATGCTAAAGATGGATTGAAATATAGCAGGACACTGCAAGAACAAGTTGTGAAGAAGAGGCAGCTTGAAGTGTTGGTGCAATGGACATCCAAGGATGACTGCAAGTTGGACTGTATGTCGGCTTGTCGGGCATCTTGCTGAATTAGCGTCACAGGTTTACCAGTCTTCACCACAGGACTCTTCACCACAGGACTCTTCACCACAGGATCTTCCCCAAGTGTTTGCCTTGTGTATTTGTTTTTTTTTGGTGTTCTCGGCTAAAAAATCCGAGGTTCATCAATGGTGAGGTTTTTTTGTGTATGCGACCGTTTGATTTTGCACCATTCAGATAGGTGCATTCCGACATCGGGTTTCGTGTCTGAACCTGACACTTGTGTGCATGCTTTTTTGAAATTGTGTCATTTATTTCTACTGGCGCAAAATGGCATACTCTTTCGAAAGTCGAGACTGGTTTTTAACGTGTGTACAAGATGTTCTGTATGCAATCACATACGAGGTCTTGGTTTATAGTCTCGTCAGATAGGACCTTGTCATTTTGTTATTGTTTCCTCATTAAACTGGGAAGAAAGGGCAAGGCTGGGAATGTAACCCAAACCTTTCAGTTTACTTGTTAGGCAGGTGAACGTCTAAACTGTCATGCCACCTTTCTCCTTGCTTTGTGTAGTTTTATATGCTTTCTTTTTCGTAACACAAACAAACTTTTTGTAGCGACCACGAGAAGTTGAAATGAAGTGATTGAAGAATGGTCCGTGACTGATTCATTTTGGCCAGACCTTCTACTTAGTCATTTGGTTCTGTTCATAATGTAACCATTACAAGTAGTGATTGTGTGTGTGTGTGTGTGTGTGTGTGTGTGGTGTGTGTGTGTGTGTGTGTGTGTGTGTGTGTGTGTGTGTGTGTGTTTATTTATTTATTTTTTATTTATTTATTTATTCTTTTATATCGAGGATAACAGAATAAGCAATATGGCTTTTTTTCACGGTACCCACGTGTGTATGCAATTTTGAAATATTGTATTGTTCTACGGACACGAATGGCCTCTCTCGAAAAGCGGACAGGATTTAGTGTGCGCAGTGTTCTGCGTGCGTTGCAACGGCTCGGTTTTAAAGTACCATACGAAGGATTGTTGTGTGTGTGTGTGTGTGTGTGTGTGTGTGTGTGTGTGTGTGTGTGTGTGTGTGTGTGTGTGTGTGTGTGTGCTGCGTGCAGTTTGTGTGTGTGTGTGAGTGTGTACGTGCATGTGTGTGTGTGCGTGCATGTATTATTATATTATATATATATATATATATATATATATATATATATATTTACACCTGGCTATGGTAGATAATCACTTTTCTTCTCCAAAGAAACATTGAAAACTGAAGGTGTCACAAGTGATAGAGTGACACTTTGCGTTGTGTTTTGATTGGTTTTTCAGCTGACACCAGGGACGGAGGGACAGATGGATGGGAGAAGAAACCAGAGCTGTTGATGAGCTCTGCTTTGAGACAGCCAGACAGCCAGCCAGCCCTTAGACATGCCACTTTTGTTTAGCTCAAACGTGCAGCTGTCTTGTGCCAGCAGCTTTTTCAAAAAAACGCTTACACTGAAAGTAAACTAAACCTGGTCACTTACCTGTAAAACCTCTAGAATTTCGCCAATAGGCAAATGGACAGAATATCAATCATGTTCTAAGACAGTGACAGATGCCGAAAAAAGTAAAACTTCCATGATTTCACAAAGACATAGGGTGGCAACTATGTTCTCAAAGAGTGATAGATGCTAAAGAAAGTGAAACTCAATACTGGCTTAGAGTCACTACATAATGGAGACTGTTCAATTGTGTATACAGCAAGAGCATGCGAGTCACAGGAGACACTGAGTTTTGGACAGAATTTTGCTGGGATTTCCTTAAGAGGCTAAGAGCATAATGATGTGGAGTCTTGTGTCTTGTGGATTACTGGTCAATATAGACGTATGTGGACTACTACTGAACTCCCTTAATGGCTCCTTAACCTTGTGGCAGTGTTTACCTGGGTGATTTACAAGACTGATACCTTCAGTTACGTTTGCTGGGCTACTAGCCATCATGGTTTGGGCAGGTAGCTAATTCATGTAATGTGCTGGATTCCAAATCTTAAGGCATTTGAAGGTCTTTAGTAAATCTAGTGGAACTGAATGGTTATCAACAGGGCTTGATGGAGCACCACCTGTAGCAAAACCAGAGGACCTCATAGTTGGCAGCAAGGTTTGATAAAGCATAACCATCCATTCAAACTGATTCGAAGGACTTGCAAAGCCTATCTCTCTTTGTAAACTAGCTAAGATCTTTTCTTGCATTGCAGATTTCTAACTAAAACACTCTTGTGGGCTGCAAGCCAAGCTGGATTTTTGAGAACATGTGAAATGTGAGACAATGTGAGAAATGTGAGAATATGTGATATATGAAAACATATGAGAAATGTGAGATCATGTGAGAAATGTGAGAACAAGTGAGAAATATGAATTGTCATGGCTTTGGGAGACAATGACCTCAAAGGAATCATGGACCACTAACATAATGTGGATTTTGTGAGCCTGCAGCTTTGGTGAGATTTTAGATGCCTAGCACAGCGTGGCGTTTAACTCAAGCGACTTCTGTACAGATTTCACAGCTGTTTACTCTAAGTGATATAATACATCAAGTACGTTTGTGGGTTCAGCAGCTGGTAAAACAGATTCCATGGTTTAACACCTAGGATGTGTACAGATCCAGGTAAACATGTGAACAAAGATTTAGTGTCTGCAAACACACACTATTGTTTTTTTTAGATAATTATATGAACACAACATCTGCAAACTTTGTGAACCTCAAAGTTTAAGTTCCTACGAACTGAAATGGATTTTTGTCCTTGAAAAACCAAGATCAACTGCTATTCATCATGGATTCTATGGAGTGGACAGCTTGATAAAACTTCGAGAGGCCAGGATAGTGTGATCGTCTGCTGACCCGGCTGTGTGGTTCCAGTACATTGATTCAGAGGACAGGGTTAGGGGGGAACACGTGTGGCAGAGTGAAGTGTGTGTGTGAAGTGTGTGTGGTGGTAGTCCTCTACAGCCTGACCATGGATGTCAGTGTCCGCACTGTGTGCAGTTTCCTCTTCAGTCTTCTTCTGCACTGTGCAGGTGAGTCACTTTCTCTTTGCATCTTTCTCTCTTTCTGTGTGTGTGTGTGTGTGTGCGCGCGCGCGCGCGCGCGCTTGTGTGTGTGTATTTGTGTGTGTGTTTGTGTGTGTGTATGCGCGTGTGTGTTTGTGTGTGTGTGTGTATGCCGTGTGTGTTTGTGTGTGTGTTATGTTGTGTTGTGTTGTGTTATATTGTATTGTGTTGTGTGGGTGTTTTGTGTTGTGTTGTGTGTGTTGTATTGTGTTGTGTGGTGTGATGTGTGCTTGTGTGCATGTGTGTGTGTGTGTGTGTGTGTGTGTGCGCGCGCGCGCGTCCGTGAGTGTGTGTGTGTGTTTGTGGAAGGCAGTCAGATAAAGAAAAATCAAAATGCCTTGGTTTATTAATTTATTTTCATAATTAATATGTGTAAATCAGTATGCCTTTTTGCTTGTTTCTCACTTTCTGCTGCTTAGTCATTTTGTTTTGACTACGCATGCATTTTTACGATCTCTTTTCTTGAAATAATTCCAAGATTTTGAATTCAAGCGCGCGTACACACATACAGACACACAAACACATAAACTTACACACATATATGAAGACACACACACACTCACTTACACACTGGCACACACACACACTCGCGCACATACACATCTGCACCTCTCCCTGTCTGTCTGTCTGTCTCCCTCTCCTACTCTATGTATCTCTCTGGCACACACAGACAGAGACACGGACACATAGACAAAGACAGAGACAGACAGTCAGACAGACCGACAGACACACAAACACACACACACACCACACACACACACACACACACACAGAGCGTGCGTGCGTGCGCGCTCGCACGCACGCACGCGCACCCGACACACACACACACCATCACCACCACACCTCACCTCACTTCACACACACACACACACACACACACACACACACACACACACACACACACACACACACACACACACACACACACACACACACCACACTACTACTACTACTACTACACCACAATCACAAACACACCCTCCCCCATAGTTCCCTCCCACCAACACCACTACCACCACCACCATCACCACCACCACCACCACCACCCGACCTTTCCCCTTTCTCCCCATCTCCCGGACATCCTGAGAGAGCAGCATTAATGGGAATGTGGTAATGCCGATGTATAAAGGATGGGAAAGAATTAGCGGAGGTGTTTGTCTTCAGGACCCACACGGGATTAGGAGGACCCCCCTGTGGTTGAATCATTCAGCACCGTCTGGGCACAAGGCGTGGCCCGAAAGAAAAGAAGGAAATTAACGTGAGAAAAGGTCAACTGTGAGAAAAGGTCAACTGTGAGAAAAGGTCACCCCCCCCTCCCCAACCGAAGAACCCTTTCTTGGGAAAGTATTATTATTTCAGTGCATTATGATGACAGAGACAATGCTAGACGTAAATACTCGCATGCAGGTACTCGCCGTACACGCACGAATGCATTGTGCACATATGCATGTGTGTATGTTCACACATAGACACACACACATGCACACACACACACACACACACACACACACACACACACACACACACACACACACACACACACACACACACACACACACACACACACACACACACACACACACACTTCCCTTCACACATGCAAATTCAATACCTTGCACTCTCTCTTCTCTCGAGTGTTGGAGATGTTCTCCAAAGGCCAACTAGCCCCCTGGGCTGCAGCACATAAAAACCTGTGCAAGTCAAGCCTCCTAGTCAGAGAGTCATAGTCGATCACTAAAGACTAAGCTGTAAAGTGGAATTCCATGAGAGGGCAATTATTGCAGCCACTGATCATACAGCCTCTCACTTTGCTGTTGCCCCATACGTCAATGGCTTAATCAAGAACTGTGATAAATCCCAGGCACTGAATGCACTATCTATCTATCTATCTATCTATCTATCTATCTATCTATCTATCTATCTATCTATCTATCTATCTATCTATCTATCTATCTATCTATCTATCTATCGATCTATCTATCGATCTATCTATCGATATATCTATCTATCTATCTATCTATCTATCTATCTATCTATCTATCTATCTATCTATCTATCTATCGATATATCTATCGATATATCTATCGATATATCTATCGATATATCTATACACATACATATATCTATCTATATATACATATATATGCTGAATGCAGTATATATATTATATATACATATTTTGTGTGTGTGTGTGGAGTGAGAGAGAGAGAGAGAGAGAGAGAGAGAGAGAGAGAGAGAGAGAGAGAGAGAGAAGAGAGAGAGAGAGAGAGAGATTGTCGTAATGTAAATATTAAAAAAATATGGCAATTTTTTCAGATGGAATATGGAAAAAGAAGAAGAAGAGGAAGAGGAAGAGGAAGAAGAAGAAGAAGAAGAAGAAGAAGAAGAAGAAGAAGAAGAAGAAGAAGAACAAGAAGAAGAAGAAGAAGAAGCAGAACAAGAACAAGAACAAGAACAACAAGAACAAGGGGAAAAGAAGAAAAAGAAGAAGAAGAAGAAGAAGAAGAAGAAGAAGAAGAAGAAGGAGTAGAATAAAAAGAAGAATGCAAAGAAGAATGTAAAGAAGAAGAAGAAGGATGCAAAGAAGATTGCAAAGAAGAAGAAGGAGGAGAAGAAGAAAAGGAAGAAGAATGCAAAGAAAAAGAAGAAGAATGCAAAGAAGAAGAATGCAAAGAAGAAGAAGAAGAATGCAAAGAAGAAGAATGCAAAGAAGAAGAATGCAAAGAAGAAGAATGCAAAGAAGAAGAAGAAGAAGAAGAAGAAGAAGAAGAAGAATGCAAAGAAGAGGAAGAAGAAGAAGAAGAAGAAGAAGAAGAAGAAGAAGAAGAAGAAGAAGAAGAAGAAGAAGAAGAAGAACAACAACAACAACAACAACAACAACAACAACAACAATATGAAGAAAAGAATGCAAAGAAAAAGAATGCAAAGAAGAAGAGGCATGCAAAGAAGAAGAATGCAAAGAAGAAGAATGCAAAGAAGAAGAATGCAAAGAAGAAGAATGCAAAGAAGAAGAGAAGAAGAAGAAGAAGAAGAAGAAGAAGAAGAAGAAGAAGAAGAAGAAGAAGAAGAAGAATGCAAAGAAGAAGAGGAAGAAGAAGGAGAAGGAGAAGAAGAAGAAGAAGAAGAAGAAGAAGAAGAAGAAGAAGAAGAAGAAGAAGAAGAAGAAGAAGAAGAAGAAGAACAACAACAACAACAACAACAACAACAACAACAACAAGAACAAGAAGAAGAACAAGAAGAAGAACAAGAAGAACAAGAAGAACAAGGAGAAAGATTCTGTACTTTAGCTACTAGCAAGAATCTGGTCAGAGGGGATAGAAAAAAGTGCCAGGAAAAATAAATATCGAATAAAACATGTTCAGTTTAGAGTCACAGTTAGTTTGTCCGTCATAAGTATAGAGTTAAAAAGTTAATATGCATGAAATAAGCATAGATGCGCGCGCACAAACACACACATACACAAACACACACAAACACACACACACACACAGACACACAGATACACAGACACACACAGACACAGACACAGACACACACACACACACACACACACACACACACACACACAGACACACAGACACACACACACACACACACACACACACACACACACACACACACACACACACACACATCGAAATGTGATAAGAGACATGTAGAAATTATGAGAATTTCCTTCAGACCGAGCACTGTAGAAGAAGACACAAAAAACCCACCACAAAAACGAATCACCCAGAGCCTCCTAAAGCACACACATAAGCCAAGCCCCAGCTCTGTGGTTAAAATATTCATGAGTTTCTGGTCAAAAGTCAGGACAAAATGGGTTCGGGAAAAAGGCAGTTAAAATGTCCTTGTTTAGAATAACATAATTAATCGACCGTTGGTATGTTGGGGGTGAGAAGAATCGTCTGCAAGAAAGGGATCATAGAAAAATTAGAATGAGAGGGAGAAAGGAAAG
Organism: Stramonita haemastoma; assembly: GCA_030674155.1. Classification (NCBI taxonomy): domain Eukaryota; kingdom Metazoa; phylum Mollusca; class Gastropoda; order Neogastropoda; family Muricidae; genus Stramonita; species Stramonita haemastoma. The sequence continues at coordinate 2,453,747 of CM060332.1, forward strand.
GAGGAATGGTGAAACACAAGGAGAGAGAGAGAGAGAGAGAGAGAGAGAGAGAGAGAGAGAGAGAGAGAGAGAGAGAGAGAGAGAGAGAGAGAGAGAGAGAGAGAGAGAGAGAGAGAAGGCAAGGCAAGGCAAGGCAAGGCAAGGCAAGGCAAGGCAAGGCAAAGTATTTTATTCGAGGATAATAGATAAGCACTCGTGTGCTTTTTTACATCCAGTCCCCGCCCTTTTCAGGGATACATCAAATTGAGAAGATACTAAACAATAAAACTTTACGCAATACCAAACAACACCCAAGAATAAGGACACTATATATGATATGGTAATAAAAAAAAAATGCACTCGTTCAGAAAACAAAAATCTGAAGTCACAATTAAAGATTTGATTATGGAAGAGAAGAAAGCGTTAATAGATAAAGAGCAAACAAGAGAACAAAATGAAATAAACAACTCAAAAAAACAT
>CM060332.1:2466705-2501705 GCA_030674155.1 Stramonita haemastoma
AACACTAATTCAGGCAGAAGATTACATTGAAAGGCAGAAGGGGGTAAGCGTGTACACGAGATGTTTCGCTTGCGTTTGCATAATTATGGGGTCTTGATTTATAGTCTCATCCAAAGGATATATATATATATATATATATATATATATATATATATATATATATATATATATATATATATATATATATATACACATTATATATCAACATATATATATGTGTGTGTGTGTCTGTGTTTCTGTGTCTCTGTGTGTGTGTTTGTGTGTGTTTGTTGTTTTGTTAATGTCCTTCACACTGGTGTATAGACCACCCGCATGTAAACCATCACTCTACTCTCCTTTAAAATACATAATGTTGAAATAATATAATATATATATATTGATTTATGGATGTATTATCTTCTACTATAGTAGAGGTCTTACTGGAAGATTAACCTGCAGCAAGATGTTATGACTCTGATATAAACTTCTGCAGTGCATGTCTTATTAATTATCCTCTTACAGCATAAAAATGGCAATCAATGTGGATGTGTGTATGTTGATGTGTTTTTCACACACCGCCTGGATGTAATTTACTATAACATAGTGTAGAAAAGGAACGTGAAATGCTGCTTGTTCTTGCCTGAACAGGCGCATGGACGTACACCTGTGACAAAGATAGCCGCCATGTAAACTCCCGTGCTTTAGGTTGGTTTAACAGATTTTTCCACGAAAAGTGTTACAAAAATACAGCCTGCCGCGACAGGCCAACAAGTTAATTTATGATAGGCCTTCATATTTACCTACATACATGCATTTGTGACGGATGACTTTACATACAACAGATGACATATTTCGTAGGAAGAGTAGGCCATTGTGTGCCGGTGGGAAAAGATGACAAGATTGACAAAACTGCTACTTATGGGGACTGGATGTAAAAAAAAACATGAGTGCATATTCCATCATCCTCGATATAAAAAATGTATTCTGACATCAACAGTTGCATTTTTTTTTAAGCAGTTAGGCAGACTGAAATGAAAAAATGGTTTCCATTGGGTATGGACACACATAACTGTTCAAAAATGTAGACAATGATGAAGGATTGCTAAACTAGGTTACAAAGGTCATCGAACTTTTATAATTATGATGTTATGATAATAATATATAATAATAATAATAATAACAACAAACAAAATAACAAAAAAACAATCAAAAAAACAACAACAACAAACTACTATATAACTAACTACACAACACACACTACAACTAACTACTACAACTACTACTACTACTACTACTACTACTACTACTTCTAACATATAATAATACAACAACAATCTCTACTACTACTACTGCTCACTACACGACTACTACTACACTACTACCACTACACTACTACCACTACGACCACCACCACCCCACCACCACCACCACCACTACTACTACTACTACTACTACTACTACTACTACTACTACTACTACTACTACTACTACTACTACTACTACTATACTATACATGATGATATAATAAGTCTTTACGTTTCCATTCTAAACTCACCTCTGTCTGGTATAGGAAAACAAAATCAACGATATTGTGAATCAAGTTTCTGCGCTTGCCTGAAGTGTCCTATTTCTCCTTTCATTTGATTTTAACAGCATTTCCCTTTCGTTGTGTTTGGCACACATTGAGAAAAGAATGTGGTAGTTATTTTTTCTGTTGATAAATCGATATTGGTGTAAGATTAAAAGGGAAACATCCACGAAAGTAGGAATGTGGGTGTCTTAAATCATGTGTGTGTGTGTGTGTGTGTGTGTGTGTGTGTGTGTGTGTGTGTGTGTGTGTGTGTGTGTGTGTGTGTGTGTGTGTGTGTGTGTGTGTGTGTGTGTTTGATTTGATTTAATTTGATTTAGTCTTTTATATCGAAGATAATGGAATAAGCACTCTTGTGCTTTTTTTCTTCCAGTTCCCGTGGTATGCAGTTTTGTAAATGTCATCTGTTCCCACCGGCACACGATGACCTACTCTTACGAAAAGCGGAACAGGATTTAACGTGTGAGCAAGTTGTTTTGTGTGCGTTCGCACACGGAGCCTCGGTTTAAAGTCTCATCCGAAGAGGAGAGAGAGAGAGAGAGAGAGAGAGAGAGAGAGAGAGAGAGAGAGAGAGAGAGAGAGAGAGAGAGAGAGAGAGAGAGAGAGAGAGAGAGAGAGAGAGAGAGACGGACGGACGGACGGACGGACGGACGGACAGAGAGAGAGAGAGAGAGAGAGAGAGAGAGAGAGAGAGAGAGAGAGAGAGAGAGAGAGAGAGAGACAGAGACAGAGACAGAGAGAGACAGAGAGAGACAGAGAGAGACAGAGAGAGACAGAGACACAGAGAGAGAGAATGTGTGTGTGTGTGTGTGCATGCGCGCGTGCATGCCGCGAGAGCGTGCGTGCCTTTGACTGTGTGTGTGTGTGTGTGTGTGTGTGGATGTGTGCATGCGTGCGCGTGTGCGCATATTTGCGCGAGCATGCGTGCGTGCGTGCGTGCAGTCCCTGGGGACAAGCTGCTTAATTGTTCTACCAATATCGATGATGTCGACAGGGAAATCATCAGGAAAGAGGCGAAGGGACCACACTCTTCAATCATTCACAGCCAGGATTTTGCCCCTTTACACAGCTTTACACTCTCTCACCCTCTCTGTCTGTCTTTATATCTCTCTGTCTGTCCGTCTGTCTGTTTGTTTGTTTGTTTGCCTAGTCTGTCTATCGGTCTGTTTTACTGTCTGTGAGTTTGTAAGTGAGTGAGTGAGTGAGTGAGTGAGTGAGTGAGTGAGTGAGTGTGTATGTGAGTGTGTCTTTGTGCGTATGTGTGTGTGTGTGTTTGTGGGTGTATGTATGTATATGTATATGTGTATGTGTATGTGTATGTGTGAGTGTGTTTGCGTGTGTTGTGGTGTGTGTGTGTGTTGTGTGTGTGTGTGTGTGTTGTGTGTGTGTGTGTGTGTGTGTGTGGAGAGAGAGAGAGGAGAGAGAGAGAGAGAGAGAGAGAGAGAGAGAGAGAGAGAGAGAGAGAGAGAGAGAGAGAGAGAACTCGAACTCGAACTCGAACTCGAAAACTTTATTCACAAAAAGGCCATTGGCCCATACATGAAGGGGTTGCCAAACTGCTTTGGTATTTTGTTGTTGGATTAAGACAACAGTAATAACAACAAAAGGAATTATCATACAGCAGCAACATCAGTTACAAAGATATGACTTACGATAATAAAATATCTCTTATTCTGAAAGCTTTACACAAATATAAAGTGAGGCTGCGCACAACTTCAGGTTGACTTGACGCCATGAGTAAACAGAGTCTGAAAGAATTAGCCTGCCTACTATATTTTACAGGGATGTAACTCTGCCTAACAGCCTCTAACACTGGACAGCATAACACAAAATGTACTTCATCTTCAGGTGCTTGCTTACATAATGGGCATAGTAACCTAGGGTCATCAACATCATATCCTCTGTATCTGAATTTATGAACATTTATATCTGATACACCAAGTCTAAATTTAGACATAATTCTTTTCAAATGAATGTCCATATCAAGCTTGAGATAGGGTTTGATATCATGAGTACTTATAAATTGTCTATACATTTGATATCTTTCACTGGTTTGTATATGGTCATTCCATTGCTGCCATCGGCAGTCAATCAGTCTTTGCCTGAAAGCGTTTATAAATTCTCTACAATTTCCAACACCTTGATTAAGCCAAACAAATCCAAAACCGAGTTCACATAAACAGGTGCGTATTTGTGTAGCCCAGTTGTTTTTCCCTTTGAGGTCTAGATCATAAAGCATCTTGTAAGACTTAAAAGGTAGCCTGTTCTCATCCATATATAGAATCTTAATCCAGTATCTAATACATCTTACAGCAGCATTAACGGAGAGAGGATATCTATTAGTTTCACTATACACAAGATCATTGGGCGTACGTCTATCTAAGCCTAGAAACTGTTTTAAAGCAAAGAGGTGCACCGATTCACAATGTGTTGCAGCTGCATCCAAACCCCAAATTTCTGCACCATATAACACAGTGGGTTGTATTTGGGCATCAAATATCTTAATGAACAACTCAAAGGAGTTATTATTCAATATTCGTAATTTTCTCAAAACCAATAACAAACTTCGTTTACCTCGACTTGCCAGATCTTTACATGCAGTTGTGAAACTAAGCTTTGTAGAAAAACAGATTCCTAAGTATTTATATACATTAATCACAGGCATGACTTTACCATTGTACAACCATTTTTCATGAGCAGCTAAATGACCACCTTTTCTGAATACAACGATATTGCTCTTATTCAGATTAACCTTAAGATCAAGTGCCACTGCAGCACTGCTCAAGCTATTTAACTGTTTTTGTAAGCCAACAACTGTTTCAGATAGCAGGATAACATCATCAGCAAGTAGAAGAATAGATAATTCTGTGGCATCTTGGGGGAAAGTGGCACCATGTTTACCATTATTGATGACTTCTCTGGCTAACTCGTTAATAAAAACCGAAAACAGTAAAGGGCTACATACATCACCCTGTTTAACACCAGTGGTACAGTATATTACATCAGTCAGTTTAGTACCACATCTTATTCTGCTTCTGACATTCTGATACATGGCTCTCAAACATCGTAATAATTTACCCTTCACACCATTTTTCAGGAGAATAGGCCACAACAAGTTTCTATTAACAGAATCAAATGCCTTTTCAAAATCAATAAATGCTACATAGAGCTTACGGTTAAGAGCAAACTGTTTCTGTACAAACGCAAGCAGAGTAAACATATGATCTATAGTGGAATATCCTCTCTTAAAACCAGCTTGGTGTTCACCTGTAATATCATTTTTCATAACCCATTCCTGTAATCTATTATTAATGATAGTACTATACAACTTACTACTTATATCACTAAGAGAAATTCCTCTGTAGTTATTAGGGTTATCAACATCGCCCTTTTTGTGTAATGTTAGGATTATAGATTCAGTCCAGTTATCTGGGAAAAGGCCATCCTCAAAGATTTTGTTGAATAATTTTAGAAGGAAAAGCACAACATCTTCACCTCCATTTTTCAGCAATTCTCCAATGATTTGATCAGGACCTGCTGCTTTATCATTCTTTAGTTTTCTAAGTGCCCAATATATTTCACCTTTAGATATTGGACGATCAAAATCTTCCTCACTTTCATCATAGTCAACATTAGTATTCATGGAGTTGTCTGATGAGTCTTTCTCCAACAGGTTTTGAAATGTTGAAACCAACTGTCAACTGATATACTATTCTTTGGCTGACTATTTCTAAATGACGCCTTCTTAACACATTTCCAGAACTGGACTTGAGAAGAGATTGAGGACACCATGTCTGCAAGTAATGTCATATTATACTGTTTCCTTTTCCTTTCTAGCATGTATTTATATTCCCTTCTTAAAACACAGTACAAGTTTCTGTCTTCATTCTTTAACGTTTTCCGGTAAGTCTTTAATAATTTTCTTACCCTGTACTTCATACTTTTACATTCATTATCAAACCATGTTGCATTTGATAAACCTTTTTTTACATGTACCTGTTTCTTCATACATTCAGCACTGGACTTTATACAACTATTAAACAAATCTAGAGCTTCATTAATGTTCTCATCAATCATCTGTAAGGCATTTGAAAAAGTTACACACATGTCTTCCTCACAAAGATTATCTTTATAAGCTGAGAGTTTGTTTTCATCCCACACAAACTTTTCCACAACAGATGGCTCTTCGGCTGTTACATACGTTTTATACAATGGATTAATATGTAATTCCACAGGAAGGTGATCTGAATCAGAACGTTCAGCAACAAACAAACGGCATGAGTCAAAAATCTGAGAGAACAAATCATCTGACACTAAAAAATAATCATTAACACTGCATCCTCCATCAGAAATGTACGTATAGCGACCCTGCTGATCACCATTACATACACCATTCAGAATTTGTAAACTAAATGTAGTACACATATTCAATAATAATTTACCATAATTATTTATAACAGAATCTTCAGAATAACGATTACCACTAAGAGACATGCTTTTACTTTGAAACTCTGAAATAAAATCATCTGCCACATGATGGCAAGAAAAGTTTGATGTCCTACTGTTTAAGTCTCCACACAATATTATATCAACTTCATCCAAAGCAACCACACAATCGGCTAAATATTCTTCCATCATAGCAATCCCACTATCATTATCAAACATGTTATAAAAAGGAGAGCCTTCAGGTGGGATATACACACATACAAGCAAAACATTTCTTGAGGTACACAATAAAGATTTGTCACAGAGAAAAGTACAAATGTTAGGGTATGGAACATCTAAATATTTTACAAGAGCAGATAACTCATTCTTAATCAAACAAACTACTCCCCCTGATCGTCTCCCTTGATGGCTAACTTTAGTTGCCGCCTTACAGAAGGCTTTATAGCCACTAAAAACATCTGGCTGGATATTTTCCAAAAACGTTTCTGTCAGACAAATAAAATCAAAGCTACGCACATAAGATACAAAATCTCCATCGGCCAGTTTTGAAAATAATCCATTTACATTCCAGGACAAAAATGAAAAAGTTTTATTTGCTTGATTTGTATTGCTACACTCTGGTTGATCTACTACATCATCTAAACTCACATTTTCACTACTTCCATTAATATGACAAGACATCAAATTAATACTATCAACTGTACCAAAATCATTATTTAAAGAGGACTCTTTATTTAAACATGGTCTAAAGTCAGATGACAAATCATTAGGCCTATGTAGGGTTAGGTCTAGGGCTAGCGTACTGCGGTCTTTGTCTTTGTCTCCTCGCCTGGCAAAGCCAGGTCCCGTCTTGCTGGTTACAGCACAAAGCCCAGTCTTGCTGGTTACAGCACAAAGCCCCTTTACTGAAGTAGGTCTAGGTCTAGTCCTATCTAACTGAGACTTTACGCCCGGTGTAAGTTTACTTTTCCTACCCCCCTGTGAATTACCTCTACAGACAGATGTGTGTATGGGCCGGCCAACAAGCTATTTGTTTCTTTCGAGATCATTGAGGGTCACCTTTTCACCATCAATGATCAAATGATCAAAGATCATTCTCACATTCTTTCCTTCTGCTCGGGCACTCTTCAAAAATGGGGTCAGTTTGCGTCTAATATCTCTAACAGCTTGGGAAAAATCTTCGTCTACAAAAATCTTTGAGCCCTTCAGCCGAGTCTTTGCCTTCAGTATGCTAAGCTTATCTTGATAAAAACAACACCTAGCAATAATGGGAGAGCTGGGTTTAGAGTTTATCCTATGCACTCTATCGAATTTCACATCTGCTATATTCATTTTTTCTGAGAGAAGACTTTTACAATCCTCTCACAGTCAGCTCCAGTCTCATTAGCTCTTTTATCTAAACCATGAAAAATGACGTTGTTTCGTCTGGACCTTCCTTCTAAATCATCAGATTTCTTTTCTAGTTTTCCAACCCTATCCATCAATTTTGTATTTGACTGTTTTAAGTCTTCATTTTCAGTTCTAAGAACGTCCATGTCTTTCTTCAGGCTGCACATTTCCTCTTTCAACGCACTAACACTGTCTGTCAACAATTTGATCTCATTGTTCAAACTGTCAGTTGTTGTTTTCAGCAAGTTTTCCACTTTTTCGATTTTTGCTGTCATGGTGTTGAAGGACAGTTCCTTAGGAGACCCAGTAGAAGAGGAGTCCTGGCCACGGTGTATGGTCGTAGGCGTGTTGGTGTAGGTAGTCACATCAGCCCTCGTTCTGGTGTTCCTGGATGCTGTGCCTGTGATGGTGCTCCGACCACCAGCACCACCAACCAAGCTGGTCTGCCTCAGCTTGCGGCCAGTGGATCCAGGGGTGGTGGGTCCAGGGTTGGTCTCCACATCGCCACACCGTAATAAAAGCCCCCCCCAAAATAAGTAGGTGAGGGTCAGTCCTAACAGGACACCGTCTCGCCGGTTTCTCAACGTCAGAATGGCGTTTCTCATAGTTGATTTAAATTCTGCCCGTTTAGACATGAAGGAGGCGAACACTGCGGCAAATGTCCCACACACAGCTCTGTACAACTGCACGGATATGCCCATCCTCCTGATCTATCTATATGCAATCAATGAAGATTTAAAGCCACTTAAAAACTAGTTTTTGAATCACAAAAACACCAGCTCGATTTCAATACGTCTTCGTCTTCACATCACGTAATTGGCCCCCCGAGAGAGAGAGAGAGAGACAGAGAGAGAGAGAGAGAGAGAGAGAGAGAGAGAGAGAGAGAGAGAGAGAGAGAGAGTGAGTGTATGTGTGTGCGTATTTGTGACACTGTGTGTGTGTGTGCGTGCGTGCACGCGTGTGTGTTGTAGGTATGACTGAGTGAGTGAGTGCGTACGTGCGTGTGTATGTGTGTGCATGCGTGCATGCGTGCGTGTGTGTGTGTGTGTGTGTGCGCGTGTGTGTGTGTGTGTGTGCCTTTCTATCTATCTCTCTATTTGTTTTTTCTCTTTCCATTTCATCTGTTTTCACTGTTGTTATTTCTCTCTCTGTTTGTTTATCCGTCTGTCCAACTGCCTGCCTGTTTGTCTGTCTGCCTGTCTGTCTGTTTGTCTGTCTGTCTGTCTGTCTGTCTGTCTGTCTGTCTGTCTGTCTGTCTCTGTATCTCTCCCTCTGCGTTCTACTAATTGCTATTATATCGTTTTTTGTTAAGCTCTATCTAGTTTACCCACAATAATTAATATATCTGTCTAAATGTTAACCCTTAAAATGAAGATCAAATAAAAAAAACAATCTCTTTCTCCCTCTCGTCCTCTCTGTCTCTGTCTCTGTCTGTCTGTCTCTGTCTGTCTCTGTCTGTCTGTCTCTGTCTCTGTCTGTCTCCCTATCTCTTTCTCTCTCTCTCTCTTTCTCTCTCCTCTCTCTCTCTCTCTCTCTCTCTCTCTCTCTCTCTCTCTCTCTCTCCTCTCTCTCTCTCTCTCTCTCTCTCTCTCTCTCTCTCTCTCGCTCTCTCTCTCTTTCTTTCTTCATCTCTCTCTCCCTCCCCCCCTCTCTCCCCCATCTCTCTCTTTGTTCAAGACACACCACTAGCTAGATTGCTGTGAAATCACACCCCAGCTCCGAACAGAACAGACAGACCAGTATCGTTCATCACAAAATATTCATCAGACATCAATGAGCACTTCACAGAGGGAGCCAAACCACGGGAGCCTGCTGTGAACTCTAGCAGCCTGGTACCAGCCTGAATCCTTTGTTTTTTTGCTTTCCCAGGAGGCCTGGATGTTGTTTTTTCCTCTCAGGCTTTTGGTTTCTGCTCCCTGCATCCCTTGCCCCGCTTTTTCATTTTTTTGGGGGTGGGGGTGGGGTGGGGGGTGGATACAAGAGTGATTAAGCTAGACTCGATTTAAAGGGGACATAAAGTCATAAAACTAGGGGAGTATCTGGCGGATGACTATTACAGAGTAGTATGAAAAAGGGACATAAAACGGAAAAAGGTTTTTAACAAAAACACAACAGCCGAACAAAAACAACTACAGACAAAACAAAAAGCAAAAAGGAAAAAAAATGAACGAGATAAAAGTTGTTAGGTGAAGGAGATATAAAAAGTCATACATCGTTTGAGTTCTGAAAAAAAATGAAAAGAAAGAAAGAAAAGTAGAGAAAGAAAGGAAACAAAATTATAGATTTCTATCAGTCACTATGAAACAAAATCAAATTACAAGTTGGAATATGATAAGAGATAATTATAAACATGATTTTGTGCGGCACTAGGATATGAACACATTTGATAGACTGGTGTCTCGTAAAAAATGAGGACAATGATTACTTAAAGGTAACATAAAGTCAAAAGAAAAGTTGATCTGTAATAATAAAAATAAAAAAGCGAAAACCATGTGATTGGTGACATCAACTACGTCAAAGTTTTGATATGATGCGTTGTTTGTTTTCTTTTTCATGCAAAGACCTACAAAGCTTCAGTTTTATAACCAGAGAATTGTTAAAGGAAAAGGGAAAGGTGTCTCATAACCTGTGTGGTCGTTGGAGAGCGAGGCATCAGAGACTTTAGCTTCTCTAGGGGCCAGCATGTTGAGGGCGGCGCCCATCTCCTCTCCCTCGCTGCTTTACCTTCCCTGACCCTAAAGAGGGCAGGTACCCATTTACAGCTGGGTGAACTGGGAGGGGGGGGGGGGGGGCTGACTGAAGCCAAGGTGTGCAAACGGTCACCCATCCACTTGATAACCATGTTCGATAATGCTTAACCTTAGCTTGGGGAAAGCGAGTGCTCTGGCGACTGAGCTTTCCCAACATATTTTTTATGTAGATTGTTTTCATTTTATTTGTTAAAACACACATAAGAATGATAAAACCAGCACCCCATTAATTTCAGGTACATTATTACGCAGATCATATTACACACAGAAGTTTAGACACCCACAGAAGTGTGCATACTCACATGCGTGCGTATGCATTTAATCAGACGATTGCCCATCAATATACGTTCTCCTTTGGTAGAGGCCTAAAGCTTTGCCAGACTAATGGATTTTGCTTTGGTAAAAGATCTGCTAAATCGATTTGTGGCGATTTTACGTAAGCTTTGCCATGTTTATTTGCTTGTGTCTTTGTCTATCTCTGTCTTTGTCTTCGTGTGTGTGTGAGTGTGTGTGTGTGTGCGTGCGTGCGTGCGTGCGTGCACGTGCGCGTGTGTGTGTGTGTGTGGGGGGGGGGGGGTGAAGTCAAGTCAATTCAAGTCAAGTCAATTTTTTATTTCCAGATGGTACATTGAATAAGCATTGCTTTGCTTTTTTCATCAAGCCATCTATCCAGGGAAAAAATTCACCAATATCATTTAACTAACATGATTTCGGCAACCGTAAAAAAAGTATACGGATAAGAAAAAAAAGCAAAAAACCCCCAACCCAAACAAGCAAAAAAGAAACCATAAATGTCACTCAAACAAATTATATCAGGTTACAATATCCCATACTTTACATACGTGTGTGTGTATGTATGTGTGTGTATGCATATATATGTGTGTGCGTGTGTGTGTGTGTGTGTTCGTGTGTGTGTGTGTGCGTGCATGCGTGCGCGCGCGCGTGTGTATGTGTGCGTGCATGCATGCGTGCATGTGTACGTGCGTGCGTGTGTGTGTGTGTGCCTGCGTGCGTGCGCGCGTGTGCGCGCTTGTGCGCGCGTGTGTGTGTTTGTGTGTGTGTGTGTGTTTGTGTGTGTGTGTGTGTTTGTGTGTGTGTGTTTGTGTGTGTGTGTGTGTGTGTGTGTGTGTGTGTGTGTGTGTGTGTGTGTGTGTGTGTGTGTGTGTGTGTGTGTGGTGAGTGATTGTGAGAACCAATTTTACCCAAGAGAGACATAAGGCTTTGTTTGGGGATGAGTTTTATCCTGTTTTGCTGCTCTGTGTAATTTACCCGAGGAGATGTGGCTTTGAGCAGAATATTCGCATTCAAGAGACAAAACAAACAAACATACCCCACAACAACAAAAAGCAAACGAATAGAAAAAAGCGTATACATACTAAACAAACAAACAGACAAGTAAATGGGGGAGTGGTGGTTAGAGCGTTGTGATCATGATCTAACGGCCTGGGTTCAAGCCCCCACCGAGGTTCCTGTTCAAGGGCATTATTCCTTCCTGGAGTTAACATCAGTACCGACTCCACTTCCCTGAAAGTCCTTCTAATGTGACTCTAAACCAAGGTCCAGTGTGTGAACGTACCCATAGCATCTTGTGCACACGTTAAAACCCGTTCCGCCTTTCGGAAGTGTAGACTAATAAGTGCCTGTAGGAACGGATGACAAAATTGCAAAAGCGCATTTACACTGGTATCGTGTTTAGACTTCATCCTCGAATTCAGATTGTGGCTGCCTTAATGGTGGGCAAAAACGGTCGCATGCGCAAAATCTCTATTTGTGAACCTCGGGGGTCTAATGAGGATCGACCCCCCCCCCCCCTAAGAATAAGACCCCTGAAAACACAAATAACCCACTGACAACCCTCCAAACAAAAACAAAACAAAACAAAAAGCAAACAAGCAAACACAACAGCAAGCAAAAGCAAAACCAACAGACAAATCTCTACCTGTCTATCTTTCTATCCCTTAGTCTGGCGACCTTGCCCTCCCCCCCCCCCCCCCCTGAAGACTTGACAACCAGTTCCCTGCATTCCATAAACAAATAATGTCATTAAATACAAGAACAACACAAAAAGAAAAGCAAACAAAAAAAAAACCCCGGAACACGCATACAAAAAAAGCACAAATAAATGCAAACCCCAAACAAAATAGAAGTGAAAATGAAATTCTAATTTTTCTCCATGTTCGTATACTACATTACATAACATACCTTTAGCGTGTAGATTCGCATTGTATCAATGTTTTATAGTGTCATATTGTATTGCATTGTTTTATTTTGTTTTGTCTTGTTTTGTTTCGTATTGAAGATGTAGACTTCAATTGATTGCACTTTCTCTGCATTTTATGCTCATGAAAGATTTGTGTGGTTTCCGTTCTGTAGTGTATTATTGTATTGCTATTTTTTATATTGTGTTAACTTGTGTTGTATTGTAATGCATTGCATACCACTTTTCATCACTTCACATGTTCTGTGTAAAATTCGCTGACCTCTTCACGGGGAAAGTTCATCGCCGCAAAAGCAGCGCCACAAATTACGTTTTCTTCATTTTTTCCCGTCTGTATGGTTTTTTTCCCTATGAGAGAAGCTGTTTCAAATAAATTTGAAAGAAGCAAATCTTATGTAGTCATGGGTCCTTTTACGTGCGCTAAATGTCCATGTGCGGTACACAGGACCTCGTTTTACTATTTCATCTTAAAAACAAGCTCCCACACAACTCTCAAGGTCAAGTGGGTGGGAAGAAGGGGGGCGGGTCGGGACCAGCGACTTCTTGCTCGCTGAGTAGTCTGCCGACTCAAATTCTCTGAAATCTGTCTTGTTCATCATTTGGATGTTTATATTTCAGATGAGACGATAAACCGAGGTCCCGTGTGTTACACATCAGTATTTAGTGCACGTAAAAGAACCCACGGCAACAAGGAAGTGGTCCCTGACAACATTCTGTAGAAAACAATCCACTCTGATAGGGAAACAAATACAGTTCCAGATAGGAAATGAAAAAAAAAAATGGTTAGGCGCTAATATTGTGGCGACGCGCTCTTCCTGGAGAGAGCAGCCCGAATTTTACGCAGAAAAATCTGCTGTGAGATAAAGTGGTATACACATTTTTTTTTTGCACTGGCAGATTCTCTTTCTGTCCATTCAAGCTGCTCTTCTCAAAGAAACCTGTTGGCATAACAGATGGAATAAATCCTTTGTACGGAATTTGAACCCTACATCTCTTACTTTCTGAACATATTCCTGACCACAAGACCCCCAAACCTCGTCTGTCCAAGTGCAGAAGGACGGAGAGAAGAAACTCCCCGACTATCGATTACCATGTAATGAGCTGAACATCATTCCGCTGCACGCGCGATGTGAAAAATCGATCTGGAAAACTTTTGGCCTCAATCTTCGATCTCTGCTTCTTCACTGCATCAATCCACAAATGGAACGGGACAGAAAGTTCGTTGAGTCATATGGAATGTCTGAGAGAAGTACGCTCCAAGGCGCCTGTGTCTTTCCTTTGTAGCTGATGAAGCAAGAAGACAGGTTAGCACATGTTATGTATTACCATTTCACAACACCTCACCATTGGGGAACTTCGGAGCTCTATCCTAGGGACGAAAAAGATGCCAAGCAATATCTGTAGAAGTACTTGACATGGTGTTGTATTGATACTATGACCCAGGTCCGATTCCCGTTCGAGGGTTTTTTTCCCCTGGAGTTAACATCAGTGCAGACTCCACTCTCCCCGGAAGTCCTTCGAATGAGACTATAAACCAAGGCCCCGTGTGCGAATGCACGCAGAACATCTTGCGCACACCTTAAATCCTGTTCTGCTTTTCGTAAGAATAGGCCATCTGTGCTGGTGGGAACAGATGACACGTTTTACAAAACTGCATACACACGGGGGCTGGATGTAAAAAAAGCACATGAGTGTTTATTTCATTATCCTGGATATAAAATAATAAATAAATGAATAAAAAAATAAAAAAATAAAGAAATACAGCCACTGACCAATTTTGGCAGCTGGGAAGCGTTTGCAGAAAACTGCATTATGTGGAGGAATTTGTATTAGGTACAGGTAAAAGTAAAGGTGTTCCATAACCTATGTGGTCGTAGGGTAGCGAGGCATCAGAGACCTCAGCTTCTCCAGGGGCCAGCATATTTAGGGCGACGCCCATCTCCTCACCCTCGCTGCTTTACATTTCCTGACCCTAAAGAGGGCAGGTACCCATTTACAGCTGGGTGAATTGGATGATTGTACTGAAGCCAAGGCGCGAAAACGGTTACCCATCCACTTGGTAACCACGTTCGATGCTGCTTAACCTTCGCTTGAGGAAAGCCCTTACTTGGAATGAGTTTTCTATGGTCCCAATAGGAAGAGTTTGAGCAGCATAGTCAGTCTTTATTCGCTTTATGGATATAATATTGAGAGTGTTGCTCAAATCACTGGACCAACACTACAGATGTCAGTATCCCTTAAACCATCAGTTTTCCAGCATCCCTTCATAAGATGAAACCAAAGAATCCAGCTCAAATGGGATTTAAACCACAGACCTCTCCTTTCCCAGACTTCTTGCCTTTAACCACAAGATCACTTCTTGTCAAGAATCAAACCCAGAGACAGTAAGATCCCCTGAGGGATATTGATCGGCAGATAATGAGCTCAACATCATTCCACTGCACGCGCCTTGTGAAAAAATCGACGCGGGAAACTTTTTTCCCTCCCAAACTTCGATCTCCCATCACTGCATCAATCCACCAAAATGAAAGAGACAAGGCGTTCAGTTAGTTACACACAATAGGCTTCGGAGATGGGTTGTAAGATGCGCGTGCTTCTTGTTGTTGTTGTTATTGTTGTTAAGGCTGCAATTAGATTGTTTTCTATAGCATGTAATGTCATGACGTATTATTTACAGAATTAAAAGATATGGTAGCACTGATACTGTGCCCTATTGACCTGACTCCAGAAGAGCAATTTTTTTTAATACCACTTTATGTCACAGCAGATTTCTCTGCGTGAAATTCGGGCTGCTTTCCCCGGGGAGAGCGCGTCGCCACAAGTGCAGCGCCTACCCACTCTCTCTCTCTCTCTCTCTCTCTCTCTCTCTCTCTCTCTCTCTCTCTCTCTCTCTATATATATATATATATTATATATATATACATATCCCCTAGCCGCCCTGGAGACTCCAACTCCCTGATTTTCCCTCAGGAATGGTGTCTAAACATGACTCCTGTGAGCATGCTGTTTCTTTTTTAATTTTGTCATCCGCTCCAACCGGCACACAATGGCCTGCTCTTCCAAAAGGCGGAACGGGGTTTTAACGTGTGCACAAGATGTTCTGCGTGCGTTTGCAAACGGGACCTCGGTTTATAGTCTAATCCGAATGACGAACGAGTAATAGTACAGAGATTTCATCACTGGGGGTACTCATCTAAGAATGCCGCTTTATCCAGGTAAGCAGCATGACCACAACCAATATTAGAGCATACTGCTCATTTTGTCTCCCTCCCCCCTGTTTACACTATTATATTATCTTCATTTTCTGTGAGGAAAGAATTTGTTTGACAGTTTTCCCCCTAGATTCAGTGCTTTTGTGAAGGGTGGCGGATTTGATGCTCATAAAGTCATGGTTTGTGTGTGTGTGTGTGTGTGTGTGTGTGTGTGTGTGTGTGTGTGTGTGTGTGTGTGTGTGTGTGTGTGTGTGTGTGTGTGTGTGTGTGTGTGTGAGTGTGTGTGTGTGTGTGAAGTGTGTACGTGTGTACGTGTGTACGTGTGTGTACGTGTGTGTGTGTGCATGCGTATGCATGTGTGTGTTATTTTTGTTGTTGCTGCTGTGTTTTGTTTTTCCGTTTGTTTCGTTTTTGTTTTATTGTGCCTGCTCTTGTCCAGGGTGAGTTGGCTCTGGGCTCAATAGTTACACAGTCCAGCGTTGACTGTACAGGTGATATCGTCAATGATGCTGTAAGTGCTGGACCAACACTGCAGGTGTCTCTCAGGCCTGGGTGATGCCGGAATACGTACATGTTCATAAGAAGCATGGTGCACTTTTATGGGCACTAAACACACTTTGCTTGTAGAAATTCCGCTTTCCTACACACATTATCATCCTCTCACAGTATCGAATATGGAGGGAAATATGGTTTCAACTATTTTGTTAGTTCAGAAACAACGTGGCACTAATACATGAAATGAGTCCGACATGCAAGCAATGCGTATATGGATACTCTAACATCCATATCTATGCAGGAACTGGCTGCAGCTGAAAGAGGGAAATA
Source organism: Stramonita haemastoma (assembly GCA_030674155.1). Classification (NCBI taxonomy): domain Eukaryota; kingdom Metazoa; phylum Mollusca; class Gastropoda; order Neogastropoda; family Muricidae; genus Stramonita; species Stramonita haemastoma. The sequence goes on from CM060332.1 coordinate 2,483,113, forward strand.
TGCCTTTGAGGGGGATTCAAACTGCAGACCATTCGGTTTTTTTTCAGACATAACCATTGCCACTAGACCACAAGATCACTTCTTGTCTGGAACCAAAGCTGCTGAGACAGTAAAACGGAATAATTATTGATCAGTACTGAACGAGCTGATAGTAATTCCAGAGCACAAGCGTTGCGAAAAATCTATCGCAACGCCCCCCCCCCCCCCCCCCCCCCCCCGAAGAAAAAGAAAAGACCCCAAATAACCCAATCTTCCCCCAAACTTTGATCTCTACTCCTTCATGACTTCAATCCTCAAATCAATCAAAAGAAAGATGGCAGGTTTGATCAATGGCATGAAATGGCATGAGATCTGATTGCCGCCATCCAGAAATCAATCTAAGGAGATGGCAAGTTGGATTAATCCATGAAATACAGCCCTCAGAGCCGCGCATCCTATCTACCTCTGAGAAGAATTGAGCTCATCACGCTATTTCTATACTTATTGGGGCATTGGTTAGGACGACGTCAAAAGGGTAAAGTATTAACTTGATACTATAATGACAGTAGTGACGGGACTTAATCCCCTGTGTTGCTGACGTCACGGTGCCTGAAAGTCGGCCATCTGACCAGGGCCTCCACTGCTGAGGTCTGATCTTCAGGGCAAGGTGAAGGTCATTAATTGGACGATGGCCGTTTTTTGGTAGGGGTGATCAGCATGTTTGTGCAGCCAGTGGTTGATAGAGAAGATAGTTTTATTTTGCATCAGTTGTATCTTTATCACAACATCAGAGAGTAGATGGCCTTGAGTAGAAAATCGTTTTATTTTGCGTCGGTTATATCTTTATTACAAGATCGTTTTATTTTGCGTCGGTTATATCTTTATTACAAGATCGTTTTATTTTGCGTCGGTTATATCTTTATTACAAGATCGTTTGATTTTGCGTCCGTTATATCTTTGTTACAAGAGAGTAGACTGGTCTTGAGTAGAACGACTTGCTATGGAAAGCTGAAAAACTGTGAGGGGTGGAGGAAGCTGATTACAAACTCTTTAGTGGCACCCAAACAGTCTACTAGACAACAAGATAGGTAAAGGGGAAGGTGTATTTATCTTCATCTACGAGGCTAGGTCTACACAATAACATTCTCTTCGTGTCTTACACTTTTGACTTTTTTATTTAGGGAACTGAAATCTTCTTCATCGAACAGGCATACAGCAACTATTGTTATGTGTTATATGTGCAAACATGCGTGACGCTGCGGTTAAGCGCCTGACAAGTCAGGCCCAGCGCATCCGACCTCGGGTCGCGAGAGAATTGTTATCTTTAAAGTCGTTCTGGAAAAAAAAGGCGGGAGGAGGCAGAAAAAAGAAGAGAAGGTGACAGGAAGGAAAATAAAAAAGGGACAAAGAGAGTGATAGAAAAGAGGAAATTTTTAGCACAGAATTTCCAGAAAATGGATGAGTTTAACCTCCTCATAGCTGGAGGACAAAACTGTCCAGAAGATGGGGATGCTATGTGTACTGACATGCCCCCGGCATCCCCATGGAGGGTGAAGGTACTGGATGATGCTGTATTATGTTGACACGCACTGTGTCACACTGTGTGCGTTGTACTGCATTTTGTTGAACTGTATTGTAAGGTATCATGTTACAGTGTATTGTATTGCACTATAATAGATTGGATTCTCATTCGAACTGTAGGATGTGTTTCACATCGCAAAATTGTCATCCGTGTATTGACGCAAGGGATCTCTCTTTCTCTTTCTCTCTGTCTTCTTGTCCCCCTGACTGCCTGTCTGTCTGTCCGCCTGTCTGTTCCTGTCTGTCTGTCCGCTGTCTGTCTGTCTGTCTGCCTGTCTGTCTGTCTGTCTGTCCTGTCTGTCTGTCTGCCTGTCTGTCTGCCTGTCTGTCTGTCTGTCTGTTTGTGTCTGTCTATCTGTCTGTCAGTCAGTCCGTTAGTAGTCTGTCTCTCTTTCTCTGCCTGTATGTCTGTCTGTCTGTTTGTCTGTCTGTCCGTCTTTCCGTCTGTTTTTCTGTCCGTCTGTATGTCTGTCGGCATGTCTCTCTCTCTCTGTCTCTGTCTGTCTGTCTCTGTCTGTCTGTCTGTCTGTCTGTCTGTCTGTCTGTCTTCTGTCTATCCATCCATCCATCCATCCATCCATCCATCCATCCATCCATCCATCCATCATCTATCTATCTATCTATCTATCTATCTATCTATCTATCTATCTATCTATCTATCTATCTATCTATCTATCTATCTATCTATCACGCATGGGATCTGAAAGACTAGAAAAGGCGTAGAGTATGCATAAGTATTGGCTTTAAAGAAAAAAACCCAATAACCTGACTTCCAATCTAATGGCCAGGAGTCAGATTCAAACTCCCAACCCTTGATCAAGCATCAAACATCCTGTCCGCTCATCCCGTCTTTCCCCAAAGCACTCGTAATCCACTCTCAGAAAAGTGGGCGGGGCAAAAAACCAACGAAACAAAAAACCCCTAACAAACAATCCAGCTTTTGAACAAGTCTTAAACCGACAGACAGACCTTTCCTTTTCTAGTAGAGTCTGTTGCTGTTAACCGCAAGATCGATTCCTGTCTGGAATCAAAGGCACAGAGGCATAAACCCCAGCATCTGCTGATCAGTATGTGATCACCTGGGCATCAATCCATCCAGTGCATGCGCACGCATTGTGAAAAATCGACCCAGAAAACTTTTCAACCCAAGTTCGATTTCTGCTTCTTCACTCCATCAATCCCCAAATCGAAAGGGACAAGGAGTTCACAGAGTTATGTAAAGAGGCTTCAGAGCTGCGCTGTGAGAAATGGGGTGTTTTAAAAAGGGGCGTGTGTGGTTAGGTCAGCACAGCGTGTTCTCAGGATATTTTCAACTTCTTTACCTACCACATAGTCTTGTGTTCGTGTGGCCACATTATTGTTGTTGTTTTTTAGTGAAGTCAAGAGCTCCATATATGGCCCGGTGGCGTTTCCAATTCTGGTTTTCACTCTTTTGTGAGTGCTGTGATCTCTGAATCTACAGGAGCAATAGACAGGATAATTACCATCTTGATAACAGTGACAAGTTGCGGTCACCCCCAAATATCGAGAGTTGTTTTTCCCCAACAGCACTGAGGGACACCCCTTTTTCCTTTTCTATACATATTCCTTTTCAGGAATTTCGTCATCATTTTTTGTACTACCACTTAGCGGAAAAGTGTTGCAGATGTTGTATTAACACAGCTTGGTTCTGCTTCATTTGGGTTTGTTTTAACTTCAACTGGCTCTTACCCATAATGAGTTGGCTATGTGCTCAATGAACAGATGGGGACCAAATCGTGGCTCATCACCCATATTTTGAATGGGATCTTGAGTGTTGCTGAAATTATTTGCCCAACACCGCAGGTGTTTTTATCTTTCAGCCCTGGTCGATGCTCGGTATACTATGACAAGAAGCGTAGTGTACCTTCATGGGTGCCTCAACACACATACAGGTAAAGTTCAGTTTCCTGGCACCCATTAAACCTTTAACAGGCTTGTGGTTGGAGAAAAGAAGACGCCTTTGAACAGTAATTTAAACCACAGACCTCTGAGCTTTTGTTTTTAGTTGACAGATCTATTGAAACTAGGTCATTAGATTGATTCTTGCTTGGAATCAAAGCCACAGAAAAAGAAAGGGACTGACTATTGATCCGAACCTGATGAGCTGAGAACCTGTCCAGGGCATTCACATGGTGAAAAATCGATCAGCATCAAGCTTGGCCCAGACTTGATCTCTGCGTCTTCAATGCAGGAATCCTCAAGTTGAAAGAGACAATGAGTTCGTTTGGTTCTCCAGAATAGCATCAGGCTGTAGAGCAAGATTCTTGGGCCCTTTTTTTAAGACTGCTAGTGGACAAGTCAACAAAGCATGCTATTATCATATCTACAAGAACAACACAGACACAATAACATGTTGATAGCTCGGTAGGTATGAGGAGCTGACCCTCTAGTGCTAGCTAGCTGTGAGAGGATTGAGTTCCTGGTGCTGCTGACATCACAAGGCCTCCAGCTGGAAAACCTAGCCAGAACCAATATCACTGAGGCCACTCTGTTTTTCTGTTGGCTACATACACCTTCATTTCCTGTCAGAAGGACTGTCTTCTATGGAACTTTTCCCAGGATCATCATGAACAATAATAATGATAAAAATAAAAATAATACATGGAATTGATATAGCGCTATATCTTGTAAAAACAAATCAAAGCGCTTGCATCCGACCTATACAACACAAATCAATCAATAACCATTTATAACATTGGCAAATTCGAATGTACACACACACACGCACACCACACACACGCACACGCACACGCACACACACACACACACACACACACACACACACACACATTATCTCATCGAAGGTGGCAGGTTTGGGTCTTGTACAAATCAATTTTATTTGGTTTGGTTTGTTTATTTGTGATTATGTTTTTAATTCAACTGGGTTGGGTTTTTTTTTTTACCAGAGTGAGTTTGCCGTAGACTCAATGGAAAAAAAAACCTTGGACCATTTGATCGACTATCATTTACTGTACAATGCGACTTTTAGAGTGTCGCTCAAGTTAATTGATCCACATGGCAGGTGTTTTTATCTCCCAACCTGGTTGACACGAGGACAGATCATGATGATACGCATGGTGTTCTTTTCATATCCACTCAATAAACCATACATGTGGAACCTCGAATTTCTAGGACCATACAGTCTTTTACAAAATTGTGGTTGAGAAAAAAACACTGCCATTAAACAGAATCTAAACCACATACCTCTGCTTTTTGAGACAGATCCATTGCGGCTATGCCATTAGACTGCTTCATGTCTGGAGTCAAAGCCTCAGGGAAAGACACAAGTTTTATAAGTCAGCTCTTAATGAGATGAAGAGTATTCCAGGCATGTGCATTTTAAAAATCAATCAGCAAAAAGGTTTGACCCAACTTTTGATCTTTGCTCCTTCATTACATCAATCCACTGTAATTTTTGGAAAGAGATAGCAAACTTGGTCAGTCATATGAAATTATCTCTACAATGAGATGTTCACATGTTTTAGAAGACTGTTGGAGCACAATTCAGAACAGCATGCTATCACTATATTAAAGGAACAATTGATACGATGCCATATTGAGCAGACCTCATATCATCAACAGTGTACTAGAACTCAATCTCATGTGATGCTTGACACCAGAATGCCTTCAGACAGGCAAGCTGTTCAGAACCAATGCTGATGATGTCATAACTCCATAGCTGTTGTGCTATACACAACATAATCAATCCATGATAAAGAAATACAGCAAGTTTGGTAAATAACATAAAAATCCCACAGAGCCACACAGTACGATAGCTTTGTTTTTAAACAGCTACTAGCTGATAACTCAGTGCAAACTATAATTACTATTATTATTTTTTACGGGAGCAACAGAGACGTGACATGGATACTGTGATGTATGGAACTGACCTCATGACAACAACAACAGGAGTGGAACTGGATCCCTGATGCTGAGGACACCAGACTGCCTGCAGGCGGGAAACCTGACCACAGCTGACACTGATGAGGTCTGATCTCCGTGAACAGCCAGAGGACCTCAGACAGGACTGTTGTCATGCAGTCGCCAAGCTTTTGTACCATGCCAGTGTCTAAGAAAGAAGATCTGTGGCGGTTTTTTACATTTATTACTTGTTTATATGGTGGAATCTACGATATTCTTTACTTCTCGTTCTCTGATACCTGTTTACTCTTTTTTTTTAAATACTGTATTGTACTTCATTGTATGACATAATATTGGGTTGGTCTTTGCTGTATTGGACTGTACCGTATTGTGTGGCTGATCATTCCATAGTTGGCTATTGAGAAAAGCTTTGCAGGTATTGGTTTACGTAAACCAAGTGCCAGTCCCTACATTGCAATGCTATTAAGCTTTAAAATGTTGTGCTAAGAGTGTCTTAAAGAACAGTAAGCTCTCAGTTTAACAACCTGCATTTTTATAAAAGAAGAAAACAAATCTACCTACATAGCAAAGTACTCCAAACAGATATATATGCGAACTTCTCATTCAGTGTGCATTTCAGAGACGAGTGAAACAGAGTGCATGTTCTTGGTGACACCGAGGGTGTTGCTGCGGGGAACGCCCAACTACAAGATAACTAAGAAAGATATCTCTGCTTAAAGTTCAAACTGCCCTTCAAAAAGAAAGAATGCATCATCATATTGCAGACCTCCATTTCTTTTCTTTCGTCTACACTGATTTTCATACCATACAAAAATGACTTTTCTCTAGGGAGTCTTTCCAATAATAATCGTCTTGCTGCAGTGGGTTCTTTTATGTGCACTTAGTGAACCTTGTACATGGAACCTGTTTTCTGGCACCGATACCTTCTTTCACAGGATGGCAGATAGAGCTAAATGTCTGCCTTTGAATGGAATTTAACCCCCAGACCTCTTATCTTCCAGACAATCTGTTGCTATTAACCACTTCTTGTTTAGAACCAGATCACAAAGAAAGAAACACAGAGTGACTATTGATGAGCGCGTAATGAGCTGAACACTGCTTCAGTGCCTGTGTGTTTTTACAAAATTTGATTGACCAGGAAAACTTTCTGACCCCAATCTTCGATCTCTGCGTCTTCACTACATCAATGCACAGATCGAAAGAGACAGGAGTTCGTTTAGCAGCATGGAATAACAGTTAGAGCCAATTGCACCATGCTTGTTTCTTCGTGAAGAAGCTAGTAGACTATAGTTTTTAAAATATTTTTTTACCACTGTAAGACATGACAGATATCTCTGCATGCAATTCGGGATACTCTCCCTGGGAAGAGGCGTCGCCACAAGAGCAGCGCCACCCAGACTAGCTACTACAGTATGCTACTGATTGTACATACAGAAGCTGTAGACACGGTAATATGGATATTGCTTAGTTATTTATTTTTGTTTGTTCATGCATTTATTTCTTTATATCGAGGATAAGTAGAATAAGCATTCGTGTGTTTTTTTACATCCAGTCCCCGTGTGTATACAGTTTTGTAAATTTTGTCATCTGCTCCTACCGGCACAGAATAACCTACTCTTACAAAAAGCGGAAGAGGATTTAATGTGTGCGCAAGATGTTCTGCGTGCGTTCGCACACGGGGCTTGGGTTTATAATCTCATCCGAAGGACTTTTGGGGGAGTGGAGTCAGCACTGATGTTAACTCAAGGTGAAGAAAATCCCCTCGAACGGGAATCGAACCCGGGTCATCAAATTACGAGCACAATGTTCTGACCACTAGGCTATCCCGTTCAGTATGACATAACGAGTGGACACCATAACCCTTACGGTAACAGGATTTACTCCCTGATGCTGCTGACACCAGGATGTGTAGGGCACCTCCCAGCAAGCACCCTGACCACAGCCAACACTGGGGATCCAGTGCAGCTCACTTTTCCTTTTGCACACAGACGTCTTCCTCCTCTGTAAGAATTGGTTTCTTGTTTTTATACAGTTTTCCTAGCATCGCCATCTCACTGGGAAATGAAGGGCTCGAGTTGTTGTACAAATTATAGTGTTTTGTTTGTTTGTTTGTTTTCATGTTTTTGCTATGTCTCTGGCTGGTTTTTACCGAGGTGGATTGGACATGGGCTGAATGGAAACGAACGAACGAGAGTCTCAGTGCTGACTGGAATCTGGGCTTGATCCTAAGCCTTCATATTGCGAGCACAATGCTCTACCCGCTAGGCTATCCCGCCCTCCCAACCAGATTTAAACGACACACCTGTCATGTTCCAGATGAGCTCGTTACCACCAGACACCAGTCACCTCTTGTGCAGAACCAGAATCAGAGAGAGAAACAGAGTGACAATTGATCAGCACCTGATGAGCCCAGCGTTACTCTCAGAATCAGAGAGAGAAACAGTGACAATTGATCAGCACCTGATGAGCCCAGCGTTACTCTCAGAATCAGAGAGAGAAACAGTGACAATTGATCAGCACTGATGAGCCCAGCGTTACTCTCAGAATCAGAGAGAGAAACAGAGTGATCATTGATCAGCACCTGATGAGCCCAGCGTTACTCTACTGCACTGTACGCCACTTGTGAAAAATCGATCAGAAAAAAACTTGTCCCCAAAACTTTGATATTGTCCTCCTTCATTGCATCATTCTTCGAAATCGAAAGAGACAGCAAGTTCGTTTAGTCAGATGAACTAGCTTTCGGAGGTCGATTGTAAGAAGATGTGATGTATGGAAAAAGCCATTGGAAGATAAGTCTGCACCCCATTACAACACTTTCATTTTTAGTGTCCCTTGGGAAGTGTCGTTACGTGCAGAATACTCCATACACCACATAAAAGTTCTGCTAGGGGATTCCAATCGCAGATGTATCATTTTTTTAATCTTTCGTTTTTGCGTTGTGTTCTGCTGTATACCATTTTCAATCACGACAGCTTTCTTTGCCACAATTGTGGGCTGATCTTCCAAAAGAGAGTGTCACCACAAGTGCAGCGCCTCCTTTAAAATATCTATGCCAGTGGGTTTTGTTTTGAATAATATATCCGTTGGAAAGATGATTTTTAATATATATAATTTTTGTAGTGACAACTTTTTAAAACCGTATATTCTTTAACATGCGCTAAATGTATGCTGCTGACAGGACCTATGTTAATCATTTCATTCAAAAGACTAGAATCGATCCCACAGTTTTTTGCTTTTTTATAATTAGTTTTACGTTTAAATCATTCATTCATTCATTGACTAGCACCCAGAAGCTCACCATCAGTGAGATTTTATTTGTATGAAAGCGTTGGCTGCATTTTCGAACAAGACAAAAATTCGAAAAGACATTTTTTTCAGTAAAAAAAGTACCCAGTTAATTGATAACTAATGTATTTCTAACAGAAATGACACCAGTTGACAACCTACAACTACTTCTTAATGAAGCTGCATTCAGGTTTTGAAAGCTTGGTTAGTATGCAGCCTGACTTTGTGGGGTAAATGGTATGGCCATCACTGCTGCATTGCTAGCTGCTGCTGCTGGTGTTTGTTCTGTGTCTGCTTCATCAACGATGCATAAATCATCACCGCTGTTGTTCTGTCAGCGCTGTGGCGGGCTCTGATGCTAGTTTAATTGTTTCTCTTTTACATCACATACACGTTGTGCTCACGGTGACACTATAGTCGACACGTATCAGTGTTGTGCTACATAGTGAAACAGACAGACAAACAGAGAGACAGGTAGAAGACATACGGATATAATGATTGTTGTTGTTATTGCGTGTTCCCGGAACCAATACCTGGGAGTCACCCAGAAAAAAAAACTGACTCCCTCATCCCACGTAGGAATCACAATCAGAGTGAAAGTACATTGGAAGGACGGTGGCAGGATGGTTAAGACGTTCGCCTGCCGATAATTATGTAAACCGCGAGTTTCCGGGTTCGTACCCAGCTCGCCCTTTCTTCCCAGTTTGACGAAAAAATCGAACTGAATGTCAAAGTCATTCGGATGAGACTATAAACCGAGGTCCCGTGTGTGAACGCACGCAGAACATCTTGCGCACACATTAAAATCCCGTTCCGCCTTTCGGAAGAGCAGGCCATCGTGTGCCGGTAGGAGCGGATGACAAAATTATATTAAAAAAAATCCCAGCATGCACACAGGTGTCGTGTTTAGACACCATCCCTGAGGGGAAAAAAATAATGGATAGGCGCTGCACTTGTGGCGACGCGCTCTCCCCGGGGAGAGCAGCCCGAATTTGACGCAGAGAAACCTGCTGTGACATAAAGTGGTATACATTTTTTAAAAATATATATATAGTCTATATATACGCTGGACGAGAAACGTGCGTGTAGGACTCCATTTCTCGCCACATAGCCAGCCATGCTCCAACTGCAGATGATTTTTTCTTCCTTTCAATTAAAGGAGAATGCAAGTTGTGATGCTGACAGCTTGTGATGGCTAAGACAATGTCAACATGATAATGATGTTGTAGAATAACGACATTTTAATGCAGGCTTGGGACTTAGCTTACAACGATAACTGACAAACCTTTTGACCTAGGCCGGTACATACACAGAAAAACACAGAAAAACACTCATGCCTCCACACACACACACACACACACACACACACACACACACACACACACACACATACACACACACACACACACACACACACACACAATTCAATTCAATTCAATTCAATTCAATTCAAAATACTTTATTATCTCTAAAACAGAGAAATTCCGGTGGGTTACAAGCCGTATATAAAAACAATAAACACACACAAAAAAAAACAACACACACATGCAGCTTGGAAGCTTGGTGGAGAGAGAGAGAGAGAGAGAGAGAGAGAGAGAGAGAGAGAGAGAGAGAGAGAGAGAGAGGAGAGAGAGAGAGAGAGAGAGAGACACACACACACACACACACACACACACACACAGACAGACAGACAGATCAGACAGACAGACAGATATACTGACAGAGAAACAAATACAGGAAAAGACACGAAGAGACTAACCGAAAACAGACCGAGTAATTCAATAGAAAGGGAAACATTGTTTTGCTTAAAAACGAATTAAATCTGTTCAATGTCTGTAGAAAAAAGCAAAACAAAGACAAAAAAGACCAACTCAGCGGTAAACGAGACACTGTTTTACTGAAAACGAATTAAGTCTGTTCAAGGTCTGTAAACAACACAGAAAAACACAACAAGACCGACTAATTCAATGAAAAGCGAAACATTGTTTTACTTAAAAACGAATTAAATCCGTCTGTAAACAAAGACAGGACAAGAAAGACCAATTCAGCGGTAAACGAAACATTGTTTTAACGAAAAAGAAATAAATCCGTTCAAATTCAGCGGTAAACGAAAGATTAATTTATCGAAAACGAATTAAATCTGTTCAAATTCAAGGTATACGACACGTTGTTTTGCTGACAACAAATTCAGTCAGCTTTGTTCAAGGTCTGTCCAGTACCAGTTAGGTACAATCGGATTTGCTCCATCTCAAGTCAGGGACCATGCCAGCAAGGTTAAACCCTCAGACACAGATGACGTCAACCCCCACCCCCCACCCCCCCGAACCCCGCTCCCTCACACAGCAAAATTGGGAGGGAGGGAGGGGAAGTGGGTGAGGCATCATCTCTGTCTCTGTCTCTGTTTCTGTCTGTCTGTCTGTCTGTCTGTCTGTCTGTCTGTCTGTCTGTCTGTCTGTCTGTCTGTCTCTCTCTCTCTCTCTCTCTCTCTCTCTCTCTCTCCTCTCTCTCTCTCTCTCTCTCTCTCTCCTTCGGATGAGACTTTAAACCGAGGCCCCGTGTGCCAACGCACGCAGAACATCTTGCGCACACGTTAAATCCTGTTCCGCGTTTCGTAACAGTAGGCCATCGTGTGCCGGTGGCAACAGATGACATTTACAAAACTGCATACACACGGGGACTGGATGTAAAAAAGCACAAGAGTGCTTATACCATTATCCTCGATATAAAAGAATAAATCAAATCAAATCAAATCTCTCTCTCTCTCTCTCTCTCTCTCTCTCCTCTCTCTCTCTCTCTCTCTCTCTCTCTCTCTCTCTCTCTCTCTCTCTCTGTGGAAATGTGAAATAGATATATAAAAAAGACTTTTCTCCTATAATGTTGACCCCCCCCCCCCCCCCCCCGCCTGCACCAAACATGTTTTGTAGAGTGGCCAAACGTTGAAGTGTAATAGAAATTTTCAGTGTTCTTTTTATCTGCCTGTCTGCCTACCTGCCCGCCTGTCTGTCTATCTGTCTGTCTGTCTGTCTGTCTGTCTGTCTGTCTTCTTTCAGCTGTTACTTCTTTTCCTTTTTTTTTTTATAGTTTATTTCAAATGTGAAAAAATGATTGCTATGCTTATTCTATTACATTCTATAAAAAGAGCTCTCTCTCTCTCTCTCTCTCTTCTCTCTCTCTCTCTCCTCTCTCTCTCTCTCTCTCTCTCTCTCTCTCTCTCTCTCTCTCTCTCTCTCTCGCGGGCGCGCGCGCGCGCGCGCGCGTGCTACTACTACTACTACTACTACTACTACTACTACTACTACTACTACTACTACTACTACTACTACTACTACTTCTACTACTACTATTACTAGTACCACTGCTGCTACTGCTGCTACTGCTGCTACTATAGCTACTTCAACTGCCACTACTCTTTATTCTTATACTGATATTCTTTTTTGTATGGGCTTTCATTGTTCTGTTAATGTAATGCCATAAATAATCCACACCAAGCACATCACATAGTGTTCGTGGTTTGCCCATTCCAGTATATTCAACTAAGAACGTTTGTCGAAAATAAAGCTAAAAACAAAAGTATAAGCTTACACACGCATGCACGCACGCGTGCTCGAAACAAACACAAAACATCGTCATGCAACCATGACCACTACTACCGCCACCACCACCACCATCACCACCACCATTAGCTACCGAGAGACACGATTAAAGCATGAATCGAACATTACGCAAAAGGGACAGAAAACAAGGCCACATGCCTGTGTCATTAGAAAAAAAAACAACAACCGAAAAGGCTGGAGAAAAACAACAACTGAGGTACGGGAATGATCTCCTGTGATGCTCCTGTACCTACCCAGTCCTCTCTTTTCCATTTTTAGATTTTTACACTCTTGTCTGGTTTCAGTTTAAATTGGTGCTGCACTGCGGGAAATCAATTTTTCCCTTTCCATTTTGAAATGTGATGATAGAGATCAGGATGGAATCATTTAGGGCAAAGACGGTCATGGGGAAACGTGATTACTGGGAAATGTAGTTACCAGAATCTCCATCATGGGAAATGGGATTATGGAAATTGGGAATTTTTTAGAATGTGGTTATGGGAAGCACTTTTTCAAAAAAGAAAAAAAAAGTTATGAAAATTGTGATTCGTTTATAATGCTGTTTATGAGAAATCAGTATTTTCTGAAACCTGGGTCATGTAAGGAAGATGCCGAAAAGAGTGGGGGAGAGTAAACAGCCCTGCCCCACTCCAACTGCCGTTTAGACCACTCTCCACTGCTGCTGCTGTAGTACACCTGCTGTAGTGCACCTGCTGTAATACACCTCCTGTAGTACACCTGCTGAAGTACACCTGCTGCAGTACACCTGCTGTAATACACCTCCTGTAGTACACCTGCTGAAGTACACCCGCAGTAGTACACCTGCTGCAGTACACCTGCTGTAGTACACCTGCCGTAGTACACCTGCCGTAGTACACCTGCCGCAGTACACCTGCTGCAGTACACCTGCTGCAGTACACCTGCTGCAGTACACCTGCTGTAATACACCTGCTGTAATACACCTGCTGCAGTACACCTGCTGTAATATACCTGCTGTAATATACCTGCTGTAGTACACCTGCTGTGGTACACCTGCTGTAGTACATCTGCTTCAGTACACCTGCTGTAATACACCTGCTGTAATACACCTGCTGTAGTACACCTGCTGTAATACACCTGCTTCAGTACACCTGCTGTAATACACCTGCTGTAATACACCTGCTGTAATACACCTGCTGTAATACATCTGCTTCAGTACACTGCTTCAGTACACCTGCTGTAATACACCTGCCGCAGTTCACCTGCTGCAGTACACCTGCAGTACACCTGCTGCAGTACACCTGCTGTAATCCACCTGCTGCAGTACACCTGCTGCAGTACACCTGCCGTAGTACACATGCTGCTTTACATCTGCTGCAATACACCTGCCGTAGCACACCTGCCGTAGCACACCTGCCGTAGCACACCTGCCGTAGCATACCTGCTGTAGTACACTGCACTGGTGGCCCTGCTGCACAGCTCTCTGATGACTATAATCAGGTCTGCACCATGCCGCACAAACACATGGCCGCCCACAAAGCCGCACGCCACACCCCGCAGAATGCACCCCCCAAAAAAAACAAAACCCACACAAAACAACCAACAAACACGTGCAGAGGTCCTGTTGGTGTTAAAGGCACCGCCCACAGAACACTCCAGGCTGAACACCTCTCCAGCTGTGCCACGCCCCGTTACGAAACCCGCCCTCTCCTCAGAAACAACTGTCTCCGCCCGTGACTCAAGTCTGTTCAGTATCATCTTCAACATGACCTGGCCTTGATTGGGTGGCATACGAGGCTGATTGTGCGGTAATTCTGGCACTGCTGAAGATTTTCTCTCCCGGGGAGTGACTGTGTCCGTGGTGTTGGCCATTTTCCTGTCTGCCAAATCTTGTTGCAGAGTTTTAGTAGAACATTGATCATGGCTTCCCCTCCAGCTTGAACCAACTCAGGTGGAATGTTGTCACCCCTGCTGACTTCCGCTTTTTCTGTGATCTGACTGCATGCTGTTTCCACTTCTTCTCGGAGGATAGGGTGGCTGTCTGTATATGTGCATGTGGGGACATTGAGGACTTCTGGATCTCCTGTGGTTTTGTAGTCGGAGCAGTATTCAGTCCATCTGTTGAGAATACCGTAATCATCAGTGAGGCACCTCCCATTTTTATCTTGGATTGTTGAGGTTCTTCCCTGTTTTGCGCCAGTCAGGTCTTTTACTACTACTACTACTACTAGCTATATGGAAGTTGTATAGCGCTAAATCTTGTAAAGCAAACAAATCCAAGCGCTTGCATTCAAATCAGTCACACGCATGCAACTATTCAGAAATGAATTAACAAATTACATATTTACGCAAACGCAAACAACCAAACACACACACACACACACACACACACACACACACACACACACACACAGAGTTGATATACTAGTTGATACGCTTTCTTGCTGGAACACAATATAGGGGAGGTAAGCATTGTTGTCGGAGCGGTACAAACCTCCGCTTGGCGGATGACATTGGCGAACTGGCGGGATCGGGGCGGGGGCTTGTTGGTTTGACAGAGCACCTGGGCGGGGCCTCTGGAACATGCAGCGTGGAGACCGGTGCGGAGAAGACCACACTGATGACCAGTGGCACCAAGAGTGTCGGCTCTGATATCAATGACCAGAAGCTGGAAACATTTTAAAGCTTCAAGTACTTGGGAGCCTTCGTATCAGACACGGGGTCCAAGCCAGAGGTAGTATGCAGGATTGCACAGACAATAACAGCAGTGTCAAAACTGAACATCATCTGGAAAGATAAAAATATCTCACTCAACTCCAAGATCAGACTAATGCGCTCCCTTGTCATATCCATATTCCTGTATGCCTGTGAATCATGGACCCTGACAGCTGATTTGGAGAGAAGAGTACAGGCGGTAGAGATGAGATGCTTCCAGAGGCTCCTTGGCAGCAGACACTCCCCCCCCCCCCCCTCTCTCTCTCTCTCTCCACGTCCCTGGAATGGTCCATTGGAAAGGCAATTCCCGATACGCATGGTTTCAGTGTCGTTGCAGGAGCCGCCAGAACGTTGCCATATACAGCCCTGGACCGCCCTGGGGACTCCAGTTCCTCGATTTTTTCCTCAGGGATAGTGCCTAAACACACCTGTGTATATGCTGGTCTTTTATTTTGTTGTCATCCGCTCCTACCGGCACACAATAGCCTGCTCTTCCAAAAGGCGGAACGGGTATTTAACGTGTGGGCAAGATGTTCTTTGTGCATTGCACACGGGGCTTTGGTTTATAGTCTCATCCGAATGACTTTAAGGATGGGGATGTATTATAAGAACTGTATCGGTAGTGAGCTGGATTTGGAAACAAGGAGCATAGGAGTCAGGCTTAGAACATGGATTGAAAAGTATGCAAGCAGGTTAACTCGCTACTATCACACACACACACGCACACGCACACGCACGCACGCACACGCACACACGCACGCACGCTCACACACATACACATAAACACACAAACACACAAAGACAAACACACACACACAGACACACACACAGACACACAGACACACAGACACAGACACAGACACAGACACACACACACACACACACACACACACACACACACACACACACACACACACACACACACGATATCGTTATAAGACGATGACTACAACCACAGCCATCACCAGCACCACCACCACCACTACCACCACCAAGAAAACAAGGCCATTTGTTGGTGTCATTAGAAGAAGAAAGAAAAGGATGAGGAAAACAAACCTGATGTGTCGGAGGGGAGCAATGACCTGTGATACTTTTGCACCTACACAGTCCTCTCTTAGTCCAGTTTTAGCTGTTTGCACTCTTGTCTGGTTTGATTGTTTAGCGATAGAAATACACTTTTTTCTTCTTCAGTTTATAAAGCATGATTATAGAAAGCAAGGCAAAATTACCTACAGCAAATAATTAAGGTTACCTAAGATATGGTAAAATGGACTCGATAACAGATGTCGTACTCATGAAAGAAGCGATTATAAAAATCATGTGGTTTTTTTTTTTTAATGTAAATGTGATTATAGGAATCATATTTTTCTCTTAAACATTGTTGTGGAAATGGTGATAACCTTTTGCCACAAGGTCTTGAGAATATTTTTTGACGTAGTAATGTGAACAGGAGTTTTGTGAAAAAAGTTCTTACAGGAAATACGATATATCCACAAAAAAAAAGAAAATGTGGAAAGCATGAATTTTGTAAACATTAAAAAGATGATTTTGAATTATTTAAGAAATATGATTATGGGGTTAGCCATTTCTTAAACACGAAAATAAGAACTTCAGAAAACGTTCTTCTTGGAAATAGGATTGCGGGAAACATGATAACTCGAAAAGGAATGATTGTAAGAGGTTATCATTGGAAACGTGATATGAAACATAATTATTGAAGACGTAATTTTGAGAATTGTGCCTGAAGATCTTTGATCTTGAGTCTAAAAAATCATTATTGTGAAAATAGGAGCTATGAACAGTTTGTGAACAAAACTTTTAAAACATAGGTGTAAAAATTGTTTTAGTAATGTATGTTGTCAGAAACGTGATCGGTTAAAATGGGATTATGTGAAAGTGACTATAGGAAATACATTCACGGAAACAAAGTGACACACGGCAGGAGAAAGGCTAATGGTAAAACACTCAGTGGTCACTACAATGCATCATCTGCACTACTGTGTCTTACATTCTCTTGACCACTCCCTGACCTTCCGTGCGTACCAACATGTTAGGGAAGAATGACTTTTTCTTTAAGCGAAGGTCCTAAGATTGCGTTGATATTCCTATTTATTTCACACTTGATGTCCTCCTCCTCTTCCCCATTATCATCATCAACAGCAGCAGCAGCAGCAGCAGCAGCAGCAGCAAAAGTCCCTTGGACCCTACTGGTCATTGGGGAACATGAGGAATGCGCTAGTCCACCGTTTTATCCAGGCTGTCTGCTTCAAATCTTCGTGGTAGCATGTAATTACAAAGGTGGTCCATTCTTACAGCATAATTATGTAGTTTCTTTCTATCAGACAAATCAATGAATGGTGCTAGAATATACGTGTATTTTCATATTATATGGAAGTTTTCTATAACAAGTGCCAAGGAATGGTGCTAAAATTTTTCTCTGAATTCTCATACCATTATGTATTTTCAAAAGGGACGGTTTTATGAATGGTGCTTAAAAAGTTTTGTATTCTTAGAGAGTGTGCAGTTTTCTCTAATGGTTCCAGAAATAGTTTCTGAGATTTCTGTACAGTCTACAACATTCCCGTCTGTTTTTGTCTGGTCAATACAGTGTTCGACAAGTTAGGGATTGAGTGCAAAGTGCTGTTAAAAGCCAGTTAGAACTTGTGTTTGTACATCTTATATAGTGTGTGTGGGGTGTGTGGTGGTGTGTGTGTGTATGTGTGTGTGTGTGGTGGGTAAGTGCGCGTGTGCGCGCGCTTGTTTGTGTTGTGTGTGTGTGTGTGTTTTTGTGTGTGTTGTGTGTGTGTGTGTTTGTGTGTGTTGTCTCTCTCTCTTCTCTCTGAATCTGTGTGCCTGTCCATGTAACTCCCTATCTCTAGCTCTGTTTCTGTCTGTATTTCGATCTCTCTTTTTTTTCCTTTAACTATTTTCAGCCTTATGCCCCCAAACTGCAATTCTTTAAGACACAGACTAGTTTTAATGATGAATCATTTTTATCCTGATTAATCTGCAGAATCTGAAGCTATCTTTTTGCATGAATAGACATACAATGTAAACCAACCTATCAATTATGTCTGTTTTTTATCTGTGTCCCGCTTGTCTCAGAGTCTCTGTTTCAATCTCTCTCTCGAGCTTTCCTCGGGTAAAAGGTAAAAGAAAAAAGTGTGCCATAACCTAGGCGGTCGTAGGGGAACGGGGCATCAAGACCTCAGCTGTCTAGGGGCCAGCATATTGAGAGCGGCGCCCATCTCCTCTCCCTCACTGCTTTACCTTCCCTGACCCTGAAGAGGGCAGGTACCCTTTACAGCTGGGTGAATGGGAGAAGACTGTGCTGAAGCCAAGGCACAAAACGGTCACCCATCTAACTGGTAACCACGCTCGACGCTGCTTAACTTGACTTAGGGAAAGCGAGCGCTCTGACCACTGAGCCATCCTGTCCCCATTTCTAGGGTAGGAGCCAGCAAGACGTAAAAAATCCTCAACCTCCTCACTGATACATATGCACTCAGAGAAATCTTTACAACTGGTCATAACTGTTTGCTCTGCCACTCTGCCTAC
>CM060332.1:2506705-2511705 GCA_030674155.1 Stramonita haemastoma
CACACCACACACACACAACGATTATAGCCCCCACCTACACACAGACACACAGACACACAGACACAGACACAGACACAGACACACACACACACACACACACACACACACACACACACACACACACACACACACACACACACACACACCACGCTGATATTGATTTTTTTTTTTAGACAAATGATAGTCCGACATTATATTGTAAAGCAGCGCTGGTTTTCTTTATTAACTGCTCACATTATCACACAGAAGCTGTTTTACGTCACAGCTGAACTTGCTTCTAGTTGAATGAAGAGAGTGAAGCTGGAAATATATAGGCCAATGTCTTTTTCTGGGGTTTTGTTGATAGTTTTCAGCTGCCTGTTCTGTTGTAGATACTCTCAGATGACCTGGTAATACAAAAACAACAACAACAAAGAATCTGATGGGGGCAGGGGGAGGGGACGCGCATTGGTATGCACGCACGCACGCACGCACGCACGTACGCACATAATTTTTATATGTGTATGTTGTGTGTGTGTGAGTGAGAGAGAGAGAGAGAGAGAGAGAGAGAGAGAGAGAGAGAGAGAGAGAGAGAGAGAGAGAGAGAGAGAGAGAGAGAGAGAGAGAGAGAGAGAGAGAGAGAATACGTGTGTGTATGTGTGTGCATGTGTTTGTGTGTGTGTGCCTGCGTCCGCACTTACGGGCGCACATGCATATTCACACATCTCTCTGACAAATGCATAAAATATCATTCACATCATTATACAGACCATAATCATCACTGCCCAGACATCAATACAAAGGTAGAAAAAGGTAAAAGTGTAAAGGTGTCCCATAACATTTATGTGGATGTAGGGGAGTGAGGCATCAGAGACCTCAGCTTCTCTAAGGGGCCAGCATATTGAGGGCGGCGCCCATCTCCTCTCCCTGGCTGCTTTACCTTTCTTGACCCTACAGAGGGCAGGTACCCATTTACAGCTGGGTGAACAGGGGGGACTGTACTGAAGCCAAGGTGTGCAAACGGTCACCCATCCAACTGGCAACCACGCTCAATGCTGCTTAACTTTGACTTGGGGAAAGTGAGTGCTCTGACCACTCAGCTATCCCGCCCCCAAATACAAAGGACAAAAATATTTTCCACACTTTTTGGCTAAACCCCAAAATGTAGAAGAGAATGCGAACAGGAATGTGTGGAGTAAGCCTGTAGACATTTTATGTGGCCAGCGGCCCTTTATACAGAGAATTTACAATCTTCATGGAGATCAATATGTAGGAAAACTGGAGAGCTATTTATACTCCTCTCCCAATTTTTTTTAGAACAGAGAGAAATATTTTTTAGAACTGCGTATCGTAGAAAGGGGGAGGGGTCTAGGTTTATGACCCCTTTGTTATAATTTGTAGATTAAATCAAATAAATAATGATCTGGGCAGAATTTATGTAAATTTTGTTCATCTGCTAGAGCATTGAGGTTTCACCAAAGGTGAGATTTTTGCATATGCAACCGTTTTCGCCCACCATTGAGATAACCACATTCTGACTTCTAGAGCGATATGTAAACACCACACCAGTTTACAGCCAGCTGCATATTTTTGTCATCTGTTCTTAACAGCACGGATGGCTTACTCTTCCCAAAGACAGAACGGGTTTGAAGGTGTCTGCAAGATATTGTGCGTGTTGTTTTCACGAGGGGCTATGGTCTATAGTCTCATCCAAAGCAATTTCCTGTGACAGGAATCGGTACTGATGTTCAGTCCATGGGGTAAATTCCCTTGAATGAGTGTCTTTGGTGGTGACTACAACCCCATCTCAATCAAGTGCTGTTAAAATCATTTTAACTATATTTATTTATTTACTTGTTATTTATCTATTTGTTTATTGATTGATTGATTGATTCTTTTATATCGAGGATAATGGTAATAAGCACTCATGTGCATTTTTACACCCAGTCCCCGTGTGTATGTAAATCTTGTCATTTGTTCCCACCGGCACACAATGGCCTACACTTACGAAAAGCAGAACAGGATTTAACGTGTGCGCAAGATGTTTTGCGTGCGTTCGCACGCGGGGCCTTGGTTTATAGTCTCATCCGGACTTGTGGGGAGAGTGGAAACAGCACTTATGCTACCTCCAGGAGAAAATCCCCTCGAAGGGAATCGAACTCGGGTCGTCAAATTGCGAACGCAATGTTCTGACCACTAGGCTATCCCGTCCCCAAGTCGAAACGTGCAGCACTCTAACCGCTTTGCTACCTTCCCTCCCCCCTTTCACCTTCGTGTTATTTCGATATCATTCTTCTTGATCTTGTTCTTGTTGTTCTTGTTCGTGTTCTTTTTCTTCTTCTTTGCATTCTTCTTCTTCTTTGCATTTTTCTTTGCATACTTCTTCTTCTTTGCATTCTTCTTTGCATTCTTGTTCCTCTTCTTTGATTCTTCTTTTTTAAATACATACCCTCTGACTCATTCCGCTCTTCTATCTCACGCTATGCACATTGTAGTTTTCTCTTCAATGCTTCTTGTTACGTTCTTGCTTTGCTTTGGTTTTGGTTTTCGCTATCTTCTCATGCATGTTGCGTGCTTTCAGATCATATTCTGCAGCAATTAGGCTTTTACCTGCACTGCGCATGACGAAACAGTCATTCCATTTTGGGCAGAACTGTTTGTTTCCCTGCCTCTGTCTTTTCTAAGCCCTTGCCTTATTCATGGGTTTTGTTCCTTTTTTTCTCTTTCTCTTTTTCTGTGTTTATGGGGTGCCATCTGTCTGTGCTTATTTGTCAGTTTCTGTATTTTTTTCTCATTCTCTTGTTTCATCTGTTGTTCCTCCCTCTCTCTTTCTGTCTTTCTTACAGTATCCCTTTTGCATATGTGTGTGTGTAGTTGTGTGTGTGTGTGTGTGTGTGTGTGTGGTGTGTGTGTGTGTGTGATTGTGTTGTGTGTTTGTGTATGGTGTGTTTTGTGTGTGTTTTGAAATCGCGCGCGCGCGCGTGTGTGTGTGTTGTGTGCTTTGTGTGTGTGTTTCTTTTTATCTCTATATCTCTTCCCACATCTACCTATCTATCCCTTCTCTCTCTCTTTTCTCTATCCCATCTCTCTCTTCTATCTCTCCCTCATTCCTTTCCTCCTCCTCCTCCTCCTCCTCTCTCTCTCTCTCTCTCTCTCTCTCTCTCTCTCTCTCTCTCTCTCTCTCCTCCCTCCCTCCTCTCCTCCCTCCCTCCTCTCTCTTCTCTCTCTCTCTCTCTCTCTCTCTCTCTCAAACCACCCTCTTTACAGGAGCAAAATGCAGTGATGAACTCTTGCTGCTCATTACAATGCATCACCAGCCAGCCTCTGTATCTCTTTCATCCTCTCTTGACCGCCCCCTCCCTCAGTGTGTGGCAGAATGGAGACAACAACCGATGCTTTCCCTACATACATGCCCGCCCCAATAGACATTGCTCAGATCTTTTACTGTGTCCCTTACAGACTATTCTGTTTCATTACTTTTTCCCGGTTATATTGTTGTAGGGTCAGGGAAGGTAAAGCAGCGAGGGAGAGGAGATGGGCACCTAAATATGCTGGCCCCTAGAGAAGCTGAGGTCTCTGACGCCTCGCTCCCCTACGGCCACACAGGTTATGGGATACCTTTACCTTTTTTGTTTTTTTCCACGGCAAGAACACCAAGGTTTACCAATGGTGAGATTTTGCTATTGTGACTGTTTCCGCTCACCATTAAGGTAGCCACCTTCCGACGTCTGGGATTATGTTTAAACACGAAACAAGTGTGCATGTGCTTTTTTTTAATAATATAAAATCATGTCATGTATTCTTACTGGTACGCGATGGCCTATTCTTTTGAAAGAAAGAACATGGTTTAAACATGTGGGCAAGATGTTCTGCATGTTTTTGCATACAGAACCATGATTTATGGTCTCTTTCAAAGGATTTTAGGAGTGAAGTCAGTATTAATATTAACTCTAGAGTAGAAATTCCCCCTTAAACAGGGGCCTCTGCGGTGGCTCCATCTCTGCCAGTGGGTCATGAGCGCTACGCTCTAACCACTAGGCTACCCCCACACTGTTTCTTCGGGTGAGACTAGAAACCGAGGGCCCCGAGTGCGAACGCATGCAGAACATCTTGCGCATACGTTCAATCCTGTGCCTCTTTTGGTAAGAATACGCCATTGTGAGCAGGTGGGAACAGATGACAAGATTTACAAAAACTGCATACACACGGGGACTGGATGTAAAAAAGCACATTAGAGTTTATTCCATTATCATCGATATAAAATAATAATAATAATAATAATGAAACAAACAAAAGTTTCATCAATTTTTCTTCAATTCATGGGACACATTGTTTCTTTTAGACTTTTTGGTGGTTTTTTTCGTCGTATGCAATGTGGCTGAGGTCTGTGCTATTTTTCGTATCCATTTATGTGTTTTTGTTTTTCTTCAATGATAGTTTTGTGAATAGTGACTGAGATTTACGTCTTTGCTCATGTCCTATACCAATGGCTGTCTTATTCATGCAAGCGAAGTGCCAAGACGTATTTTGAAAAAAAAAAAAGTCAGAGAAAAGCTGCCTTCAACCATGGAAAAACTCATAGCAGAGCAGTCTGTATTCTCAACCAACTTGAGAAAAAAATCTCAAAAGTCAGAGTATGACTGCCTATATGGTGACCTATTTAAACTAATAATGCCTGCACACTTTCTATTCAGAGTGTGCTTTCTGTTTCACATGGATTTTCATGTGTGATAAGTGAGATATTTTACTTATGTCATCACAAAGTCCTTCGGATGAGGTTATAAACCGAGGTCCCGTGTGCGAACGCACGCAGAACATCATGCGCACACATTAAATCCTGTTGAACTTTTCACAAGAGTAGGCCATTGTGTGCCGGTGGGAACAGATGACAAAATTTACAAATCTGCATGCGCACGGGGACTGGATGTCAAAAAGCACAAGAGTGCTTATTCCATTATCCTCGATATAAAAGAATAAATAAATGAATAGATAAACACAGACCATTGTATTGTCCAGACATT
>CM060332.1:2519205-2527501 GCA_030674155.1 Stramonita haemastoma
CCGTGGCGCCCCTACGGTCTAAACAGACTATGGGATAGAAGAGGAAGTGTCATCCGGAAGGCTTTTAGGGAGAGTGGAGTCGGCACTGATTTTAACTCCAAGGAAAAATATCCCCTTGAACGGGATTCGAACCCGGGTCAACAGATCACGAGAGCAATGCGCAACGCTGTAACCAACAAAACCAGCCAGGCTGTCCGTCCCCGTCATCTTGATCTTCCGTCTTTGTTTTCTTTTTCTTTTTACAGTTTACATTTTACACCACTGTCAGTTAGGGTAGATTTCTCTGGTGAAATTCGGGCTGCTATCCCTGGGGAGAGAGCGTCGCCACAAAAGTCACGCCACCTATTTTTTTTTTTTCTGTTCATATCTGCAGCTGTATTTGTTTTCCTATCAGAGGGCTTTTTCTACAAGGGGCAACTGTCTTGTTGCCGTGGATTTTTTTTGTTACGTGCGCTAAATAATTTTATGTAGCACACGGGACCCCCGTTTATTGTCTCATCAGAAAGATTAGCACCCAGACCACCACTTATGGTCGAATGGATGGGGGGGGGGGGGGGGGGGTTCTGGCCCAAACGGGTTCAAATTACCGCACACTTCCGACTCGGACTTTTGGCTTTCTAGGTAGGCGCATTACTTCTAGACCACCGATGCACATTGTCTACCTGTCAAGCCATATGTCCATTCCATTAATGGCTCACCGCTATCTATGGACAGCGGTTAGGCCATTGTGAGGGGACGGGATAGCCTAGTGGTCAGAATATTGCGCTGGCAATTTGACGACCCGAGTTCGATTCCCGTTGGAGGGGATTTTTCCCCTGGAGTTAACATCAGTGCTCCCCAAAAGTCTTTCGGATGAGACTCTATACCGAGGCCCCGTGTGCAAACGCATGCTGAACATCTTGCGCACACGTTAGTCCTGTTCCGTTTTCGTAAGAGTAGGCCATCGTGTACCGGTGGGAACAGATTACAATATTTACACAACTGCATACACACGGGGAGGGGATGAAGAAAAGCACATGATTGCTTATCCCATTATCCTAGATATAAAAAAAAATAAATGAAATAAATAAATGGACAGACAATCTTCTCTCCCACTGAGTCAGCCACAGAGAAGACTATTGATTTGTGATCTGTGCTAGCCTTCCCACCAAGCTAGTTTCAAAGTGTAGAACTACTCTCAAAATATGCATAGACTCTTACTGTCCTTATATTCTAGGAGCTGGAAAAACATGGGGGTCTCCTCATAATCATGCAAGCTCTATGCATATATTCTGTAGTCATACACTACTTCAAGTTTTCAGTAGATTTCTCTGCATAAAATTCGGGCTGCTCTCTGCGGGGAGAGTGCGTTGCCACAAGAGCAACGCGACTTATTTTTACTTTTCCTATTTGCATAATTATGTATCATTTTTTGTCCCTATCACAATAGCTTTTTCTACAGAATTTTGCCATGGAAAATTCTTGTTGCCGAGGGTTCTTGTACGTATGCTTAATGCTTGTTGCATACAGTACCTTGGTTTATATTCTCAACCGAAAGACTAGCACCCTGACCACCACTCACAGTCTAGTGGAAGGGGAAAAGTTTCGGGCACAAACGGGGATCGAACCCCGATCCCGATCAAATCCGGACTTAAGCCTGTGTAGGCTAAAACGTTACCCAGAGATCCCTGATCCATGTCTGACAAACATAATATCACTGGGGTAGTTCTAATTACTATACATACAGTCAATACACAGCGTGGAGAGCGGGGAGGTCAGCTGCATGGGTAACAGCTTGCCCTACATACTTACTTACCCAGGCTTTGTGCTCTAGAGCCCAGAGCGCATCTCCGTAGTCTTCCGAGACTGACAGATGCCTACAGCATTTACACGTTTTAAGCAAAACTAAACATTGCTATCACCCCATGCACTTACAAAGGTACGGGATAAGTGGGTGTTGAGAAGAGAAGAGAGAGAGAGAGAGAGAGAGAGAGAGAGAGAGAGGAAGAGAGAGAGAGGAGAGAGAGAGAGAGAGAGAGAGAGAGAGAGAGGAGAGAGAGAGAGAGGGAGAAGAATGAGAGATTGTTTGCAAACAGTATTGCAAATAAACAAACACAAGCAATAACCCCCAAAAATGCTAAAACAGTAAGCCAGGAAAGAAACGAACCTAACACGCAGCACAGCTACAGGCAAGGAAACGAAAACAATCAGCTCATTTGTCATGAAACCCTGGCTAAATCCTGAATTGCTGCAACATATAAGCTGAAGAGACACGCTACACGCCTCAAGACAAAATAAAAATGAAACAAACAACGGAACAAAACCACATCAAAACGAAACAGAACGCCCCATAAAGTAGATACAGAAGCGAAGGTAAAGACACAGGATGGTCCAGAAAAGAGCAAAGTAGCACAGAGCAGGTGGAGTTCACATCATGCTGACTCCACTCTCCACAAAAGTCCTTCGGATGAGACTATAAACCGAGGCCCCGTGTGCGAACGCACGCAAAACATCTTGCGCACTCGTTAAAACCTGTTCTGCTTTTTGAAAGAGAAGGCCATTGTGAGCTGATGATTTGATTTGATTTGATTTGATTTATTCTTTTATATCGAGGATAATGGAATAAGCACTTTTGTGTTTTTTTACATCCTGTCCCCGTGTGTATGTAATTTTGTAAATGTCATCTGTTCCCACCGGCACACGATGGCCTTCTCTTACGAAAAGCGGAACAGGATTTAACGTGTGCGCAAGGTGTTCTGCGTGCGTTCGCACACGGGGCGATGAGAACAGATGTTTACAAAATTTAGAAAACCGTTTATATGTTTTTGTATTTAGTATAACCATGTAACAAAAAATGAATTAAAAGGCTTGAAAAAAACAGTGTACAAAACCACATACACACCGGGACTGGATGTAAAAAAAGCACACGAGTTCTTTTTCCTTCATCTTCGATATATTATTAATGAATAAATGAACGAATAAATGAATGTAGATATGGAGAAGAGATGGGAAGATACAGAACAAAGATGTTGGGTTTGTAATTGATTGGAAGGGAGGGGAGGGGGGGGGGGAGGAAACCTAAAAAGGTCAATGTGACATCGAAAAAAAAGGAAAAGAAGATTGGAAAGAAGGAGAATGCAAAGACCATAAAGAAGAAGAAAAAACGAGCAGGAGGAGGTGGAGGGAGGGGAAAAAAGAAGAAGAAAAAGGTGGGGAATGTACAGGAGAAGAATGTAAAGAAGAAGAATGTAAAGAAGAAATGCAAAGAAGAAGAATGCAAATAAAAAAAAGAATGCAAAGGAGAATGCAAATGATAATGCTAAGAAGAAGAAGAAGAATTGTGAAGAATTCGCAGAAGAATTGCGTAGAAGAATTGCAAAGAAAAATTGCGAAGAAGAAGAATTCAAGGAAAAAAGAAGAAGAATTCAAAGAAGAAAAAGAATTCAAAGAAGAAGAAGAATTCAAAGAAGAAAAGGATTTCAAAGAAGGAGGATTCAAAGAATTCAGAGGAAGAAGAAGAAGAGGAAAAAGGAGAAGAAGAAGAAGAAGAAGAAGAAGAAGAAGAAGAAGAAGAAGAAGAAGAAGAGAAGAAGAAGAAGAAGAAGAAGAAGAAGAAGAAGAAGAAAAGAAAGAAAGAGAGAAAAAGGAGAAGAAGAAGAAGAAGAAGAAGAGAAGAAGGAAAAGAAGGAAGAAAGAAGAAGAAGAAGAAGAAGAAAAGAAGAAAGAAGAAGAAAGAAGAAGAAGAAGAAGAAGAGAAGAAGAAGAAGAGAAGAAGAAGAAGAAGAAGAAAAGAAGAAGAAGAAGAAGAAGAAAAGAAAAGAAGAAGAAGAACAAGAACAAGAAGAAGAAAAGAGAAACAGAAGAAGAAGAAGAAGAAGACAAAGAGAACAAGAAGAACAAGAAGAAGAAGAGAGAAAAGAACAAGAACAAGAACAACAAGGGAAGAAAAAGTTAATGCTAAAGTCAGACAAAGAAGAAAAAATGGCGGTTGAAGCCAGGGAGTGTGAAAAGAGAAAGAAAAAACAGAGGAGAACAGGAAAGATGAGAAAGTTCAAGAGGAGATGACAAAAGAAAAGAAAACATAAAAGCTAAACCAGATCTGTCTGTCTGTCTGTCTGTCTGTCTGTCTGTCTGTCTCTCTGTCTCTCTCTTCTCTCTCTGTCTCTCTGTCTCTCTGTCTTCTCCTGTTTGTCTCTGTGTCTCTGTGTCTCTGTGTCTCTGTGTCTCTGTGTCTGTCCCGTGTCTGTCTGTCTCTGTCTGTCTGTCTGTCTGTCTGTCTCTTCTGTCTGTCTGTCTGTCTGTCTGTCTGTCTGTCTGTCTGTCTGTCTGTCTGTCTGTCTGTCTGTCTCTCTTCTCTCTCTCTCTCTCTCTCTCTCTCTCTCTCTCTCTCTCTCTCTCTCTCTCTCTCTCTCTCTCTCTCTCTCTCTCTCTCTCTTCCCCCATCCTTTTGTCCGATCAAACAAAAGACAAAGCAAAAAGCAAATCACAGAAGCAAATATAGTTTTGGATCTGTTACATTTCACATCAAACTACACTAAAGCTTCTGTCAAGATGACATGGCTCTCATCCTGTCCTCAACTGTACACAAGGGAGAGGACATCTTACAACGAAAGGGAAAAAGCCTGGAACATTCTTCACCTCAAGATTGATGCAAGCACGGAAGCACTGACAATTTTTGAAGTTCTCTTGTCATTTCACCTTCACCTTCACTTATTTCGTAGTGTAACGGACCGTGGGGGCCAGGTACAAATAAATATTTTTCAACCAGCTTCCTCCACTTCCCACAGTCCTCTGTTTTCCGTAGGAAATCGTTCCATTCAAAGCTAGTCCATTTTCTGTTGTCTTCTCATCGTTTTCTCTGTCTGCCTCTTCGTCTGTTCCCTGAAGGACAGTCTTGGCCAGTCCAGATGTTTGTGTGATGTGCGCGTAACCCTTTAGGTTGCGTTTTTCCACTGAGCGTTCGCTTTTCGCCAGTCAAGTTAAGCAGCGTCGAGCGTGGTTACCAGTTGGATGGGTGACCGTTGGCGCGCCTTGGCTTCAGTGCAGTCCCCCCAGATCACCCAGCTGTAAATGGGTACCTGTCCTCTTTAGGGTCAGGGAAGGCAAAGCAGCGAGGGAGAGAAGATGGGCACCGCCCTCAATATGCTGGCCCCATCGAGAAGCGGAGGTCTCTGATGCCTCGCTCTTCTACGACCGCCCGGGGTATGGGACACCTGTACCTTACCTTTTTCACTAAAGTCAGGACCTCTTCACATTGTTCGATGGAATTCTTTTATTCTGGTTTTCACTTCCTCAATAGTGATGGGATCCCTGTATGAGACACTTGTCATTGCTGTCCTTAAAGAGCATTTGTTTTCTAGAAAGAAAACCTAGCCATTTGGCCACACACAATATTCATTGTCTTCCAGTATTCTTCATCCTTGCTTATGTGGTCCTTTTGTTCTTTTTCTTGCTCAGAAAAAATGAAGATATTTTTGAAAGTAGGCGTATGTATGAAAAGTCAAAGGACATGCATAGTTTTTAGAAGATTTCATTTACACACACATACATACATACACACAAACGCACGCACGCACACACACACACGAACACACACACACACCACACGCACAACACACACACACACACACACACACAACACGCACACACATACACACACACACACACACTTGCACTCACACACACACTCGCACACACACACACACACAAACACAAACAAACGCGTGCACATGCACATATTTACTTGGTAATAGTAGGATACTATTGCTTTTATATTGAAAAAGTCTACACTTGGAAAAAGGCAGACAAGAAATCTAAGACAAAGAGGGACACTCGGGGAAATATACGTACACACAAACAAACACAAGAAAGAGAATAACACAGGTAGACAGACAGACAGACAGACAGACAGACAGACAGACAGACAGACAGGCACAACAGGAGAGAGAGAGAGGAGAGAGAGAGAGAGAGAGAGAGAGAGAGAGAGAGAGAGAAGAGAGAGAGAGAAGACAGACAGAAGCAGACAGACAGACAGACAGACAGACAGACAGACAGAACAGACACAGAGAGAGACAGACAGACAGACAGACAGACAGACAGACAGACAGATAGACAGACAGGGAGACAGATAGATAGACAGACATACAGACAGGACAGACAGACAGAACATACAGACCATCAGAAAAAACAAACAACAACATGACAATCAATGAAACAATGAGCCAGACCTGAACATAGGAGCGCAGGAACAGACAAACAGGCAGACAGACAGACACCACAGACACATAGACACACTGACAGACAGATAGACTGGCAGACAACAGGCAGACCATCAGAAAAAAGAACAACATGAAAATCAATGAGTGAATGAGCCAGACGTGAAGACAGGAACAGGCCACAGACAAACAAACAGACGTGTCAGACAGACAGACAGACAGACAGACAGACAGACAATCATCTCTTCGGTCACGCACAGCACCGCTAAGACACAGCCTCTGACACATGAGAGCTGAAAGCACGTCCCACACCTCACAAATAACCCCCTTGCCTCCCCACCCCTTTACATACGCACACACACACACACACGCACGCACACACACATACACACACGCACGCACGCACGCACACACACACACACACACACACACACACACACACACATAGCAGAGGACAGGACAGCCTAGTGGTCAGAACATTGCGTTGGCAATTTGACGACCCGAGTTCGATTCCCGTTGGAGGGGATTTTTTCCCTGGAGTTAACATCAGTGCTGACTCTACTCTCCCCAAAAGTCTTTCGGATGAGACTATAAACCGAGGTCCGTGTGCGAACGCACGCAGAACATCTTGCGCACACGTTAAATCCTGTTCTGCTTTTCGTAAGAGTAGGCCATTGTGTGCCTGAGGTAATAGATGACAATATTTACACAACTGCATACACGCGGGGACTGGATGAAAAAAAGCACATGAGTACTATTCCATTATCCTCGATATAAAAGAATAAAATACATAAAAAATAAAATAAAAGAGCACACACAGAGATAAGCTTGCACGCACGCACGCACACACACAAACACACACACACACACACACACACACACACACACACACGCAAGCGCGCACGTAAACACACACGCAAGCGCGCACGTACACACACACGCACGCACGCACGCACACACACAGACACGCACCACACACACAACATACACAACATACACAACATACACAACATAACACAACATACACACACTACACACACACACAGACACACGCATGCAAGCACGCATGCACACAGACACAAACACAGACACACGCACAGACGCACGCACGCAACACAACCACACACACAAATCCCAAAACAAATGGCGTTCAATGAGAAAAAGAAAAAGAACAAAGTATTTAAAAAATGAAGTAGGATTGAAACAGGAAAAGGGGAGAAAGAAAGCGAAAAAAAGCAACAGCCAAAAAAGTAACCCAAAGAAAATGGGCTGTAGTGTAGCTCAAAGAGAACGTTTAACATGTAATGGAAATTTGAATCTGTTCTAAGGGAAACGAAGAAGAAAAGGAAGAGAAGGAGGAGGAGGAGAACCTGTATTTGTGCATAATAAAAAATAATAATAACTTTTGTTCTTATCCAACAACAAATCCCCCAACCTTATCTTCTAACGTACATAGAGACAGTGTGTTTTTTATCAAGAAGGAAAAAAAAACATTAGCAAGAAGCACAGAAGTTTTAAAAATATTTTCCTTTTCCTTTTATTTCTTTCCCCCAAAACACCATCTTCAGAGAAAATGGGCCCCGTGACCCCTATGAACTGTTATAGTTTGCTTTTTCCCCCCTCGCTGGGGTTTTTTTTGTGTTTTCTTTCGGGGTTCTGGTTTACTACATCAACCAAAATGAAGAAGTAGTTAGTCTTCTTAGGTTAACACGGACCCCTGTGTAGCTGCTGCATGTGGGGGGTGTGTGTAGACAGGTGGTGTCGTGGGAAAAGAAAAAGGTGTAGGTGTTAAAGAAATTTGTAGCTTTCGTGTACATGTAAACACAATGTGCACTTTCACATAAATGCTTTAGTGCACTGGGTGGAATTTAGCACACATACGCAGACACTGTACGCGCTTTTTCAAAGGACTTGAACGGACTTGAACGCACACACACGCACATTTATACACACACACACGCGCGCGCGCACATACACACGCAAACAACACAAACACCACACACGCACGCATGGCCCCCCAGTACCGCACACCCCCACACACACAACACACAACCCCCACACACACACACACAACACCACACCAACACACACACACACACACA
>CM060332.1:2532601-2550101 GCA_030674155.1 Stramonita haemastoma
CCTTATACAGATTGTATTATTAAGCGGTATTGTTAGGAGCTTGCTGTGGATAAAGATAACCTCAACATAACACCTTAAAACATATAAAACCATGGCAAAGTAGGCCTGGGCATTTTGCTGACAGCTGTGACTGACAAAGCTTTTGGTTGGGCCAAGGTGACCAAATCAATCTGCTGTTTATCATCAGAGGAGAAGAATGCCAAGATACTTCTATGCATGAAACCTAAGGGATAGAGTCGTAGTCATAAACCGAGGCCCCTTGTGCGAACGCGCGCAGAACATCTTGCTCACACGTTAAATCATGTTCAGCTTCTCGTAAGAGTAGGCCATTGTGTGCCGGTTAGAACAGATGACAAGATTTACAAAAATGCATTCACACGGGGACTGGGTGTAAAAGAGCACATGTGTGCTTATTCCATTATCCCCGATATGAAAGAATAAAGAAATAAAAAATA
The DNA here is from genome assembly GCA_030674155.1 of Stramonita haemastoma. Taxonomy (NCBI): domain Eukaryota; kingdom Metazoa; phylum Mollusca; class Gastropoda; order Neogastropoda; family Muricidae; genus Stramonita; species Stramonita haemastoma. Next base: position 2,533,057 of record CM060332.1, read on the forward strand.
AAAGTATGGTATGCATGTACAATAGCCAGGCTTTTACCATGATTGCAAGTTTTCCCTGATATTATTTCGGTCTTGGTTGCCTGACTGTGTGGCGTGCTTTCAGCCGTGTAAGTTGCTAGGAGAAGCTTAGCTAGAGCAGTGCATGACACGACAGCTGATCCTGCCTCTGCCACAGATATCTGTGTGCCTGTGTGAGCTGTTTTTCTCTGTTTGTGTCTGGCTTTTTCTTTTTCATCCTTGTTTGCTTCGGTGGTCTTCTGTCTCTCTGTCTGTCAGTCTGTTTGTATAGTTGCTTCTTAGCTTGCTTGTTGGTTGGCTTGATGTTGTTTTTTTTATATCCACATTTCTGTCTGTTTGTCTGTGGATATCTATATCTTTTTATTGTGTTTTTAATGCCTCTTATCTTCTAAGTCTATAGGTTGTCTTTCCTTGTTTCCACGTGTTTCTGTATCTCTCTGTCTCTTTATGTCGTGCATCTGTTTGTCTATATCTGTTTGTCTATGTGTCTGTCTGTCTGTCTGTCTGGCTCCATCTGTTACCACAGGCAACTCGGTGTCCCTATATCTCTGTTTTATTTGCTTCTTTCTTTTTTTTCCATTTTACCTCCCTCTTTCTTGGTTTATTTCACTTCCCCCCTTTCACCTTTTCATGAGCGTGTATGTATACTTGGCAATGTAAACGTGGGGTTTTGCATAATATAGTCATGTCGATGCAAACTACATTAGCTGCATAGCTACAACATAAAAAAAAGTCATGGGCACAAACGTTTGTCAGAGTTTGCGTTACAATGCTTGCAAAATGTTTCACTTTTTAACGCTGCGAGAGACTACAAATCACAGTGAGAACACACACTCCATAGCTTGGATAGCCTGGTGGTCAGAGTGATGCGCTCATGATCTGCTGACCCTGGTTCGAATCTCGTTCAAGACGATTTTTCCTCTGAAGTGACTCCAGAGCCGACTCCAGTGCCGACTCCACTCTCCTCCCAAAATCCTTTGGATGAGACTATAAGCCGAGGTTCCGTGTGCGAACGCACGCAGAGCATCTTGTGCACACGTTAAAACCCGTCCCGCTTTTCGGAAGAGTAGGCCTTTGTGTGGCGGTAGGAACGGATGACAAAATTGACAAAACTGCATACACACGGGGACTGGATGTAAAAAGAATACGAGTACTTATTCCATTATCCTCGAAATAAAAAAAAGAATAAACAAAACTATCCTTTAGAAGAAACCAGGCAAAATCAGAAATCGGAAAGTCTGTTCCATAGCTAAAATTGGTACCAGGGGAATCCTTTAAGCAGCACTAAAGGTTGGTATGGTGGGAAAAAAAAGATGGCTGGCCAGTTTGGGAAGACAAAACTGAGATTGACAGTCAAGACACACGCTTCATGAATACGCTGAATAGCGTGATGTCACTGCATATGTTTCATCACTATGTTAAAAAAAAAAGTAACGTTTCTTCAACATGCTAGTTTCATCAATATGCTAACATCATGTTATCTTTTGGATCCCCACAAATGCTTGATAACTATGCCCAAATACTGCCCTGTCGGCGCAGATGCTTCATAAATATGCTAATGAAGGTTGTGTCATGTGATGCCACAGGGTAGCCGCTAGCTCTTTAGACTTTCAGGAAGCAACGAGCTGGGTTCCAATCAGAGGTAGTCATTTCACATGCATAAGCATGCAGATGGGAGGTGTTTGATGCAATGACCCCATCCTCCCCATATATGGATATGTATACATATATATATATATATATATATATATATATATATATATATATATATATATATAAAAGAAAACACACGTACAGACACACATAAACACACACATACAGACACACACACGTACACACATACACACAACCAAACCAAAAACAAATTATCCAACGTTTGTTCAAGATAAAAAAAAATTCAACCATTATTTTTTGATGCAAGAAAAGTTTTTAAACCTTAAAGCCTTAAAAGTTTGCTTGACTCACGAAGTGACAAAACTTTTACGGTCTAAAGTAAAATGTTAAGATATGAAATGATACTTTGTGATTGTCTTGTATTCATGCCTAAAATGGTGTTGTTTTCTTCTGAAAACTTTATCGTTTACTTTTGCTGCGAGAAAGGTTTTGAAAGCTTGAAACTTTGCTTTAATCAAAACCTGACAAAGATTGTTTAGGTCTGAAATGAAAATGTTTTCTTACGCTTCAAAAGGATACAATAAGATTATCGTGTTTTCAACTCTGTAAAGAGCATTGTTTTACTTGAAATATTATCATTTACTGTTTATGCAAGAAAAGTTTTAAAAGCTGAAAAGCTTTGCTGGAATCAAGACCTGACAAAGTTTTTGTAAACTGTTTTCCTTTGCTTTAAAATGATGTAATGAGATTATCTTGTTCTAGTTCTGAAAAAAATCTTTGCTTTTCTAAAAAAAAACTCTTTAGTATTTACTTTTGCTGCAAGAAAGATTTTGAAAGCCTGAAACTTTGCTTGAATAAAAAGTCTGACAAAGTTTTTAAGGTCTAAATTTTTTTAAGTTCTATGCTTTAAAATGATACATTGAGATTGTCTTGTCTTCAGCTCTGAAAAAAAGTATTGCTTTCCTAAAAAAAACCTCATCATTTACTTTTTATGCAAGAAAGGTTTTCATGGCCTGAAACTTTGCTTGAATCAAAATCTTACAAAAGATTTTGTAAGGTGTAAAATCAAAATTTGTTTACGCTTTAAATATGATACATTAAAATTGTCTTGTCTTCACCCCTGAAAAAACCATTGTTTTCCTCCACAAAAATCTCTTAACAAAACAACCTGTCTTCTTCATCAAAGGAGATGACAAAACTGAAAAAAAACTGTATACACACGGGGACTGGTTGTAAAAAGCACATGAGTGCTTACTTCATTATTCTCGGTAGAAACGAATTAAAATAAAATAAAAAACAAAGGAGGAAAAACAATCTCTGAAGACGAAGCATGGCTGCCTCTTTGCACTTCAGACCGTTTTTTTCAATGACCTATCAAACTTTCTTATGTAATGTGTATTCTTATATTCTTCTTCTTCTTCTATCCTATAGTCTGTTTAGACCGTAGGGGCGCCACGGAAGACCTCGCAACCAGCTCTCTCCATTTCCCTCTGTCCTCGACCTTTCTCATGGGTGTCACTCAGCCTGGGGCCCGTCCACTCTCGGATGTTGTTCTCCCATCTCTTTCTCTGCCTGCCTCTCCTTCTCCCGCCTTGCATAGTTCCCTGCAGAATCGTCTTGGCAAACACTGTTGATCTTGTGACGTGCCCATACCACTGCAGTTTGCGTTTTTTTGACTGTGGTCAGGAGATCTTCAAAGGGCCCGATGGCTTGACCAATTCTGATTCTCACTTCCTCGTTAGTAATGTAGTCTTTGTAAGAGATGCCAAGGAGTCTGCGAAAGCATCTCATCTCTGTGGCCTGTATTCTCCTCTCCAGATCTGCTGTGAGGGTCCATGACTCACAAGCATACAGGAATATTGAGATAACCAGAGATTCTTATATTGTTGATTCTCAACTATGAGTGAGATCGAGGGCATCAACCCCCACCCCCCACCCCCCACCCCAATGCGGATGCCAGGGGCCTGTCAGTATAAATAGTATCTCCTACTTCTGAAAATTATGTGCCACGAATTCCCTCTTTTCTATCCCTCTTTTGTGTCTGCCTGGTTCATTTTCTTCCTGCCATCTCCTTTTCATCTATTTTCTCTCGCTTGGTCCAGTCTCTTGCCTTATTATTAATTTTTTTACACAAAGACTCAACGGTTCTCTACCACGCCGAAGTCGGATGCGCTGGGTCTGATTTGTCAGGTGCTTAACGGCAGCGCAACGCGTTTTTGCACATATGACAGACAACAATAGTTGCTGTCTGAGCATTCGATGACGAAGACTGAGAAAGCAGAGTGCATATTCCGGTTCCGGGTGAGCCTCCTCGATGTCTAAGGTGGGGAAAGCCCTCCTCCCCCCCCCCCCCCGACTACCTCCACCACCACCACCTCTACCACCAACATCAACAACAACATCAATATGAACAACAGCAAAAGCAATAGTAAAATTATCGACAAACAGTCTAGACATTTCTTTTTGATCTGGTGCTTTATTCATCATCTGATTTTTGCCCTTATTTGTATTACGTTTCATCAAGGTTCGAAAATGTTTTAAAATCATTCGGATCTGTTCTTTTCAACATTTGTTTTTACTACAGCTCCGAGCCGGCTATCTAACGCTATCTTCAGCCTGTCTGTTTTGGCAGAGTTGTACATGACAAAGAAGCTAATGGGCGTGAGAGAGGAGAGATAGATAGATAGATAGATAGACAGACAGACAGACAGACAGACAGACAGACAGACAGACAGACAGACAGACAGACAGACAGACAGACAGACAGACAGACAGACAGACAGACAGAGAGAGAGAGAGAGAGAGAGAGAGAGAGAGAGAGAGAGAGAGAGAGAGAGAGAGAGAGAGAGAGAGAGAGAGAGAGGAGGGAGGGAGAGGAGAGAGAGAGAGAGAGGAGAGAGAGAGAGAGAGAGAGAGAGAGAGAGAGAGAGAGAGAGAGAGAGAGAGAGAGAGAGAGAGAGAGAGAGAGAGAGAACTCGAACTCGAATGTTTTATTGAGGAAATATGGATAAGCCAGAGGCTTCTTTACACCAGGTCCTCATAAAAAAAAACCAAAAAACAAACAAACAAAATACCCCAAAAAACCCACCAACAACAAAACCCACTGGCAAACAATCATAAGAATTATATAACATATAAATATAGTAAAGCAAATGATAAGCTTAATTACTTAGTTATTTATATAACCAACTATCCAACTACACTCACAATTACAGGCACGAGCAAAATCTCAATATACACTATTCCAAGTCACAAATTACAAATTCAAATTATTCTACTCTAACAAGACAAAACACATCCCTACACTATTTCAATGACACGAAAGCGAGAAACTAAGTTCAAAACAATCAGATTTCCATCTCTCTCTCTCTCTCTCTCTCTCTCTCTCTCTCTCTCTCTCTCTCTCTCTCTCTCTCTCTCATCCTCTCTCTCTCTCTCTCTCTCTCTCTCTCTCTCTCTCTCTCTCTCACTCTCTCTCTCCTCTCTCTCCTCTCTCTCTCTCTCTCTCTCTCTCTCTCTCTTCTCTCTCTCTCTTCTCTCTCTCTCTCCTCTTCTCTCTCTCATCACACTCATAAAATAATACAATTTATATGACTGCCTATAGGAATAAACATACCATCCAAGACGACATTGTAATCACAAATTCAAATAATTTTGCTCCAACAGAACAACACGCACCCTATACACCATTTAATAGCATTAAGGAAAAAATAGTTCAAGATAATTATTTCTTTCAATGCACACACATACACGCGCGCACACGCACACACACACAAGCACACGCGCACACACACACACGCACACGCACACATACAATAACATGAATATACAAATGAATAAACAAAAAACAAACAAACAAACAAAAAAAAATCCAAGACCTTATCTGTGCAATACAATAATTCTACATACATAACACAATGCAACCCTTCAATGATATAATAGCAAGAAGTGGAAGTACAAAAAAATCAAAATGTCACACACCCACACACACACACACACACACACACACACACACACACACACACACACACACACACACACACACACACACACACACACACACACACACACACGACACAAACAAAGCACAATAAAGGCCAGACAGTTGGAAATACAACCGGCAATGAACAAAATAAGTATATGAATATATGCTTTGGTCTTTACGAAAGACAAGATCATATTTCATTCAGAACATTTCAAATAAATATTTATGATAAGCTTTTTTGAATGAAGACAGACTAGATTTCTGTTTTATTTTATCTGGAATTTCATCCCATTCTTTGCTACCTGAATAGATGAGGGATGTCTTGAAAAGATCCGTTCTTGGACGGGGGATACAAAAAGTACTCTTGCCCCGAATATTTCTCTTCAAAAATCTTTCAGAAAGATATTCTGGAGCAAGATTATTTATAATTTTGTACATAAAAACACCTTTGTTAAAGCGACATCGTAATTTGAAAGGAAAAATGTTAAGTTCTTTGTAATCTGTATCTTCCAAAGATGTTGATTTAAGGAGTACAATTTTTAATGAACGTCTATATAAACTCTCTAGTCGCTTAAGGCAATTTTTACTAGCTAAGTCCAACAGGTAGAGGCATAATCTATATCTGGTTGTATGTAAGCATGAAAAAATAACTTCCGAGTATTCCGAGAGAGAGAGAGAGAGAGAGAGAGAGAGAGAGAGAGAGAGAGAGAGAGAGAGAGAGAGAGAGAGAGAGAGAGAGAGAGAGAGAGAGAGACAGAGACAGAGACAGAGAGAGAGGGAGGGAGAGAGAGAGAGAGAGAGAGAGAGGGAGAGAGAGAGAGACAGACAGAGAGACAGACAGGCAGACAGACAGACAGACAGACAGAGCGTGCAGAAGGCTATCGATCGGTGAAGGAAGCCATGGCTATCCATGGCACGCCTGTTCCTTTGCTTTTCCCTCTTCTCCATTTTATCTCCCATCCCCTCTGTCTCTTCTTGCCCTTCTTCTCTCTCTCTCTCTCTCTGTCTCTTTCTGTGTTCTCCTGTTCTCTCTCTGTCTCTCTCTTATCTCTCTTTCTCTCTGTCTTCTGTCTCTCTGTCTGTCTCTGTCTTCTCTCTGTCCTCTGTCTCTCTTCTTCGTCTCTGTCTCTCTGTCTCTCGTCTTCTCTGTCTCTCTCTTCTCTCTCTCTTCCTGTCTCTGTCTCTCTCTCTCGTCCTCTCTCTTCTCTTCTCTCTTCTCCTCTCTTCTCTTCTGTCCTCTCTCTCTCCTTCTCTCCTTCTCTCTCTCTCCTCTTCTTCTCTTCTCTCTTCTCTCTCACTCTTCTACTCTCTTCTCTCTTCTCTCTCTCTCTCTCCTCTCTCTCTCTTCTCTCTCCTCTCTCTTCTCTCTCCTCTCTCTCTCTCTCTCTCTCTCTCTCCTCTCTCTTCTCTCTCTCTTTTCATTTTTACGATCGTGTAATGAGCCTGTTGTTGACAACAGAGGAGGGAGGTCTGCCGGTGTCTTTGTCTGTCTGTCTGTCTGTCTGTCTGTCTGTCTGTCTGTCTGTCTGTCTGTCTGTATCTCTCTCACTTTCTATTAAAAGTCTATCTTTGTCTCTATTTCTGCCTCTGCGTGTGTGTGTTGTGTGTGTGTGTGTGGTGTGTGTGTGTGTGTGTGTGTGTGTGTGTGTGTGTGTGTGTGTGTGTGTGTGTGTGTGTTCGTGCATGTGTATGTCTGTGTGTGTATATGTGTGTATGTGTGCGCGCGCGCGCGCACGCGTGTGTGTGTAGATATGTGTGTATGACAGACAGTGACAGACCGACAAACTAAAATAGAGAGACAGAGACAGAGACAGAGAGAGACCAAACGAGCAGTGTCTGGCGTGAGACATTAGCGGTATGACGTCAACAATGTGAAGGCTCTGTACAATGTATATTTTACTGTAGAAGAAAAAAGATCTATGCTTTGGAGAGAACAAAACGTGAATGTACTCATTAAGTACTTTATTTTTGTAAAAAAAAAAAAAAAAAAAAAAAAAAAAACTTTTCGGAATCTCCAGATCGTTGACATTGTTTAATCCATAGAGATAATTAATGTTATAGTTTATTTTTCTTGTGACATATTCGACAGGTAAAAAATAGTTTGGTTAAGATTGTTTTTCGTTCCTCGGCTAGAGCCCCAAGGTTCACAAATGATGTGACTTTTTTTTGCATATGCAGCCGCTTTTTCTACACCAATTAAGGTGGCCACATTTTGACTTCGGAGATGCATACACACACAACACACACACACACACACACACACACACACACCACACACACACACACACACACACACACACACACCACACACACACACACACACACACACACACTCGCACAGACACACACACGCACGCACACACACACACACACACACACACACACACACACACACCACACACACACACACACGCACGACGCACACACACACACGCGCACACACATAGACATGCACATACATACCCATACACACATACATACATACACACATATACACACATACACACACACAGCCATTTCCCTTCCCCTATACTTACTACCCTATCTTCTTACCCCTCCCCCCTCGCACACAAACTGCTGGCACAAAAAATACGAGTTTAAAGTCTTCATTTATGGTAAACATGTGTTCTTCCGATTAAGCCGTTTTGGTGAATGAACATAAAATACGATTGCTGTTTTAGAGGATAGTATTACAGAAATTGCACAGACTTTCCCCTTTAAAAGCATAATGTCCTAGCAGATAGTGTCACAGTGATTGCATAGATATCTTCCCTTAAATGCTTGAAGTTCTAGAAGGCAATGTTTTTGTAACAGATTAGACTCTCTTCATTGCATGAGATCATAGAAGACAGTCTTAGTAATTACATAGAGTTTTTCCTTACCTGGTTGATGTAGTAGAAAACATTCCCCTTTAAAACTTTTCCCTTTAAGTGGCTTGAGGTCCTAAAAATGTCAGTTCCGCTATCCACTTCTGTGAGGTATCTAGGAGTCGTTGTGGACAACACTCTCTCCATGCAAAAATTCATTACCCAAACCTGTCAGTCATGCTACTATCAACTACGGCGTATTAGCGCAATTCGAAAGTACCTGTCCACTGATGCAACATCCAAACTCGTCACTTCTCTTATTCTCTCACGTCTGGACTATTGCAATTCTCTTTTGGCTGGTCTGCCAGCATCATCCATCCACTCCCTTCAACGTATACAAAACTCTGCTGCTCGTCTTGTCCTCAGAAAGAAAAAATCTGAGCACATTACCCCTCTCTTGAAATCTCTCCATTGGCTGCCTGTACCACAGAGAGTAAACTACAAGATCAATACCCTCTGTTACAAATGTCTCCACAATACTGCACCCTCCTACCTCTGTGAATGTCTTCACTTGTACACACCTTCTCGCTCCCTCCGCTCGTCGGCAGATACTTTGTCCTTAAGAATACCCAGATTCAACCTATCTACCGTTGGCCGCCGCTCTTTCTCTGTTTCTGGTCCATCGATCTGGAACGACCTTCCTCTCTCCCTCCGGCAAAAGCCTACTTATGACACTTTTAAATCCAACCTCAAGACACACTTATTCCAAACCTAAGTTTTCTCCTTTCCGCTTCCATCTCTTATCTGTCCCTGCCTTCAACATCCACCTGCCAAAGTGCATAACGTTTGTAGGTGTGTGTGCCCGCGCGCGTGTTGCGTGCTTGCGTGCGTGCGTGCGTGAGTGTGTGTGTGTGTACATTCGAATTTGTTAAAACTGTAAATTGTTGTTAATTGTGTGTTGTGTTGGTCGAATGCAAGCGCTTTGATTTGTTTTTACAAGATATAGCGCTATACAAATTCCATGTATATTATTATTATTATTATTATTATTATTATAAAAATTTTAGTATTATAGTGGACTGCACAGACTTTCCCCTTTTAATTGCTTAATTAAGGTTCTAGCTGACAATGTTATAGTAATAGATCAGACGTTCTCTTGATTGCTTGAGATGATAGAAGAGTGTGTTGTCTAATTGCACAGACTCTTGCTCTTAACTGCTTGAGGTCCTGAGAAACAGTATTATAGTGATTTCATAGATTTTTTTCTTTTAACTAGTTGATGTCTCAGAAGACAGTGTTATAGGTATTGCATAGATGTCTTCCTTTTAACTGCATGACGTCCTGAAAGACAGCATTACAGGGATTGCACAGACTCTCCCCCCAGTAGCTTCAGATAATAGAGATAGTTTTACTGTGGGGACAGGATAGCTCAGTCGTCAGAGCACTCGCTTTTTTCAAGCCAATATTAAGAGGCATCGACCGTGATTACCAAGTGGATGGGTGACCGTTTGCGCGCCTTGGTTTCAGTACTGCCCCCGCCCCTCCCCCCCCCCCCAGTTCACCCAGCTGTAAATGGGTACCTGGCCTCTTTGGGGTCAGGGAAGGTAAAGCAGCGAGGGAGAGGAGATAGGTGTGCCGCCCTCAAGATGCTGGCTCCTAGAGAAGCTGAGGTCTCTGATGCCTCGCTCCCCTATGACCACACAGGTTATGGGAACACTTACCTTTTTACCTTACATTGTGATGCACAGACTTTCCCTTTATCTGCTTGATGTCCTAGAAGGCAATGTTTCTGGCAGAGCCTATCCTTCTTCAGACAGCAGCCTGCATGCTGGGTGTGCTTGTGTCGCCCATGCCACTGGCCATGAATGCCACTCTTCCACAGAAAGCGACAAGCTAAGTGGATCGATGGTATAGAAGTAACCCACCTGCCTAGAAACCAAGAACTGTGGGGTCCATCCCCTTTGTGACAGAACTTTTTCCCATCCAGTAGACCTGGAGTGATGTTCTGGGTGTTAGCCTTTCGGATGAGACGTTAAACCGAGGTCTCATTTGCAACATCCATTCAAAGCATGTTAAAGAACCCATGACAGCAAGAGTTGTCCCAAGCAAAGTTTGTAGAAGAAGCAACTCTGATAGGGAAACAAATGCAATAGCCAACAGGAAACTTTTAAAAAGAGTGGTGCTGCTTTCGTGGCGACGCATTCTTCCTGAGGAGAGCAGCCCGAATTTCACACAGAAAAGCCTGACTTGACAGAAAGTAATATCTAACATAACTCAAAAATGGGGATTTTACCACAGTGCTACATGTTGTCTATGTGTTTACTTACACCCGAGGCTTTGGTTTACGGCCTCATGTGAAGAATGGTAGGGGAAGTAGAGTCAGTTCCGATATTGACTCCAGGGGTAAACAGTTTCCTCAAATGGACATCATAAGCAGAATTCTTAGCAAATGCTCGAACCCATGCCCTCAGTTATCATCCGATCACAAGTACGACACTCTAACCACTAAGCTATATCACTGCCTCATGCTTCTGTAAAGTGATGGCATCAATGTAGATAAGTGAAGTTTGGCATGTTTTATCCTTCACGAGCTGAACTGAGTGTTAAAGGATGAAATGGTAGAAAATAACTTTTGGAGAAAAACAAACAAAGAAAGTGATGAAGTTTTTAAAACTTAAACTAGCAATCAATTATTTAGTCTACTACAAAGATTTTCAGCAAGTGAAAGAAGAAAGAAGTCAGAAAGAAAACAGAGAACAGAAGAAAAAAAAACTTCTGATACTGGTCACAGCTTTTTTCAGAACAGCCAACTGGAAACATCAAATGGCCATTGGACGTGGAAGCCACTTCCATTTCCAGAGAGCTCAGAGACTCACGGACTTTGAACAGAAGGAAATTGCTGGTTTTAGCTTTTTCAGCCTGACCTGAACTTGAGTTTGGAAAGTGGAGTTCGATCGTAGCAGGTCTGCTAGCGGAGCAGGTCTGGCATAGTGTAGAGCGATAGTGTCCAGACCGACTCAACAAAGTCGCTTTCCATCTAAAGCAGTATTGTGTGGCAAATTTCTAGACGAAGAATTAGTTGTAAAACACTGTTTTAAATTCAAACAACATTTGGTGAGTCTTGTCTGAAAATGAAGAATTGACTACAGATGTATAACGCTTCAAGTGGACTGAATTCCTTAAGCAATACACCCCCCCCCCCAACCCTTCCTCCTTCTTTTCTTTTGCAAACAGCGTGAAGTGTTTGATAACTCTGCTGTTTCTCCTTCATGCATGGGTAATTTCATGGTTATGTCACTACACAAATGATGGTAAAAACTGTGCATTCTGCATGCACTGAACTGGGTAGCACCATGGTTGTATAACCAAACAAATCCTGATACGACCAATGTATGTTCTGTATCAGCTGTTATCATTGCTATCTGTGTGCACACTAACTAACGTACGGCACAAAGGAGAGTGATCGCGAAGCCTAGTGGTTAAGGCTTCAACTCGCGATTTGATGGCCCCGGATCGAGTCTGGGTTCCAGCCACCACCAAGATGCCCCTTCAAGGAGACTTTCCCTGGAGTTAACATCAGTACCACCTCCACTCCTCTGAAAACTCTTTGGATGAGACTTCAACCCGAGGCCCTGTTTGTGAACTCACGAAAAGCATTTCGTGCACACGTTGAAACCGTTCTAGATTCTGTCTTTTGGAAGAATGTTGGTAAGAATGGAGGATCAACATTATGTATGTATGTATGTATGTATGTATGTATGTATGTATGTATGTATTATGTTGTATTATGTATGTATGTATGTATGTATGTATGTATGTTGTGTGTGTGTGTGTGTGTGTGTGTGTGTGTGTGTGTGTGTGTGTGTGTGTGTGTGTGTCTGTCTGTCTGTCTGTCTGTCTGTCTGTCTGTCTGTCTGTCTGTCTGTCTGTATGTATGTATGTATGTATGTATGTATGTATGTATGTATGTATGTATGTATGTATGTATGTATATATATATATATATATATATATATATACAAGTTGTCTATGTATTCCTTTTTTGAGGATAAAGGAAGAAACATGTGTCTAGTAGAATTTTATTTCCAGATGGTACATTGAGTAAGCAATAAATTTGTTTTTCTCATCAAGCCATCTATCTAGCTAAAAAAAAAGTTAAAACAAAACAAAAATACCCCCCCTAAAAAACCACTTAAACAGAAAACATGTGTATGTGTGTGTATGCTTGCGTGCGTGCGTGCGTGCGTGTATGTGTGTTTGTGTGTGTGCGCGCGCGTGTGTATGTGTGTGTGTGCTTAAACTACATGACCACTGATCTCTTAAGATAAACCCCCGAAGCCGAAATGCAGCTACCTTAATTGATGGACAAAAACGGCTGCCTACACAAAAATCCCACTTTATGTGAATGTCGTAGGGCTAGCTGAGAAACAAAGAAGAGATGATGTAGAAAACAAAGTAAAAACAGTCTTCACTCAGGAAATTGCAAAACCCTATTATTTTCTATTCGAACTCAAGGTCTCTGGGTTAAGGTCAAATACTCTTCTCTCATGGTCAGTGCATCCCATGAGCTGTGATGGAGGGAACTGTAAGAGGTACAGGTGTTCCATAACCTGTGTGGTCGTAGGGGCGCGAGGCATCAGAGACCTCAGCTTCTCTAGGGCCAGCATGTTGAGGGCGGCGCCTATCTCCTCTCCCTCGCTGCTTTACCTTCCCTGACCCTAAAGAGGGCAGGTACCTATTTACAGTTGGGTAAACTGGGGGACTGTACAGAAGCTAGGGCGCGCAAGCGGACACTCATCCACTTGGGAGCCACGCTCAATGCTGCTTACCATTGGCTTGGGGACAGCGAGTGCTGTGACCACTGAGCTATCTGTCATTGAGCACCTTGTGCTGGGAATAGGACGGGGGACGTTTCGCACAGTTTGCCAGGTTTGTTTTGGTTCTTCGGCTAGAGCTTCATGTCCCACCAATGGTGCGATTTTATGCGTATGCGGCTGTTTTTTATACCACCGATAAGATAGCTGCATTTTGGATTCGGCGTCAACGTCTTAACATGAAACTAATGTACAAGCATTTAAAAAAAAGTAGTACTTGTCATCTGTTCTTACCGGCTAGAATGGCCCACTCTTTGGAAAGGCTGCACGGGTATGTGCAGGATGTTCGGCGTGCGTTCGTACGCGGGGCCTCGACTTAAGGTCTCATCCGAAGGACTCTCGGGGGATTGGAGTCAATGCTGATGTTAACTCCAGGAAGAAAATCCCTCTGAATGAACGTATCGGTGGCGGTTCAAACCCAGGTGTGATGGCGGACCGTCAAATCGCAAGCACAGCACTCTAAACATTTGGCTAACCTGCCCTGTATTTTGCCTGTCACAAAACGTTTCGCGTCAAGGTTTAAGGGCTTAGAAGATGTGGATTTAGAGTCTTAGATTTCAAGATACATTTTAATCCAAAGTTCTGCTGGTTTGTTATGTGTAATTTGCGTTAGGATTCTTAGAAGCACTTTCATGCAAGGTTTTGAGGGATTATTACGTAAATCTTTGTTTTCCTATGATGTTATAACGATTCCATGTGCTGCACACGAGTATTCTTGCACACTTTATTGTGATGGTTTATTCAGGAGAGCCACCGTCTATTCAGCTATGATGATAATTCGATAATCAGATCTGTTTCCTTTTCGGACGTAATGATAATAGTTTATCACTCAAAGTTGATATTTTTCTACCAAAATGGGTATCTTTATCGTTCAAGGTCTACACTTTCCCAACAGACTGATGCCTGTTTATTGTGCAGAATTTATATTTCATGCACAGAAAGTGATGGTTTATTGCGTAACCTCTATGTTTTTTCTGCAGAGTTGTAATGGTTCATAATACATGACTGATTGGATTTCTCCATATTGGTCACGTTTTATTGCGTGGAGACAACCTGGGTTATTCTGAAACGGATGGTATCTCATTGAAGAAAAAAGATACAAAAACATTTCTTTTATCTCTGTGTTTATTATACCTTGGTTTCTTAAGTCTTTAGAATTTATACGTTCATTGCTTAAAACCAGCTATATTCAGAAAGGTCTCGAATGATTTTGATCATGTTAAAAAAAAGGAAATGATCAGAAGATGATTGCAAACAAAATGCGGAGAAGAAGAATGCGATAGAGAATGCAAAGAAGGAGAAAGAAAAAAACAAACAAAGAAAGGAACAAAGAAAGAAACAAGAAAGAAAAAAAGAAGCAAACAAACAAAAAAGAAAGAAAAAACAAAGAAATGAAAATACAAAAAAAAAGAAAAACCAAAAAACAAAGAAAGAAAGAAACAACGCAATAAAAAAAAAAGAAAGAAAAGAAAAAGAAAGAAAGAATCAAACAGGCCAAATCGATGGCAGACTACAGCCAGACTGTGCCTGTCACGGCAGCCAGGAGTAGGCTCAGTAGGAATCCACTGCCCTGGCCTGCACTGCCCCGCTGATCCACACTGAACTGCCCTGCTGGACATCAGTCAGGGTGGGTGGGGATGAGGGTGGGGGTGAGGGGTAAGGGTGGTATCCTAACTGGTCAAGTGGTTAGAGGGCTTGTCATTCAATCTTTAAGTCGCTGGTTCCAATCTCACTTAATGCCGCAGGGTTGAATTATAGAGGATTTTTTTTTTTATTTCGGGGTGGGAAAGCCTAATGGTCAGAGTGCTGTATTCGTGATCTGTTGGTCCGGGGTCCAGCTACCATCCAGACATCCGTTGAAAGGGAATTTTACACGGGAGTCTTCTTCTTCTCTTCTCTCGTTCGCTTTACACTGCCAGATGTGTCTGGGAAAAATAAGGGCATGTCCTTTCCAGCTCCTCTCGTGGGCCGTACAGCTTGGTCTGTAGGGTTATCTCCGTCGGCCACACTTTCTTCCTCAGGTCGCTGACTAGCGTACACCTTTGAAAGATGTGCTCGCCTGTCTGGTTTTCTTGACCACAGGCACACAGGGGGGAAGGAGCAAGCTTCAGTTTTGTAGACATGGGGGGATTTAGCCTGTGGTGCCCAATGCAGAGTCTTAGTCCACTTCACTTCTGACTCAGCTTCTCCGAAAATCCGTGGGATGAGACTAGAAACCAAGGTCTTGTGTGTGAATACATGCAAAACATCTTGTATATCTCACTGGAACGATCTCCCTCTCTCCCTTCGTAAAAAGCCTACCTATGACACATTTAAATCCAGCCTCAAGACACACTTGTTTCAAAGCTAAGACTTTCCTATCCTGTTTCATCTTCTGCCCCTGCTCTCAACAGCCGAACTATCCACCACCCTGCCAAAGTGTTTAACCTCTATGTGTGTGTGTGTGTGTGTGTGTGTGTGTGTGTGTGTGTGTGTGTGTGTGTGTGTGTGTGTATTGACTTTGTTAAAAATCTAAATTGTTGTTGGCTGCATGTGCAAGAATTGGTTGAATGCAAGCGCTTTGATTTGTCTTTGCAAGATATAGCGCTATATAAATTCCATTTATTATTATTATTATTATATATATTAAAACCCGTTCCGCATTCGGAAGAGTAGGCCATTGTGTGCCGTTAGGTGCGGATGACAAAAGAGAGAGAGAGAGAGAGAGAGAGAGAGAGAGAGAGAGAGAGAGAGAGAAGAGAGAGAGAGAGAGAGAGACAGACAGACAGACAGACAGACAGACAGACAGACAGACAGACAGACAGAGAGACAGACAGACAGACAGACAGACAGACAGACAGATAGACAGACAAACAGACAGACAGACAGACAGACAGACAGACAGACAGACAGAGAGACAGACAGAGAGAGGCAGACAGACAGACAGACAGACAGACAGACAGACAGACAGACAGACAGACAGACAGAGCCATTCTTTATCACATGAATCAAGTAATTCAGGTTAAATTGTTATTGAGTTTCTTCAGAAAGTAGGCTTCACATTTTCTTCCTTCCTTTAAAAAGAAAAGTTTTGTGTGAGTGTGTGTGTGTGTTATTTTATTTAAGTTATATTTTTTATTTTTTATCGAGGATAATGGGATAAGCACCCTTGTGCTTTTTTACATCCAGTCCCCGCGTGTATGCAGTTTGGTAAATGTCATCTGTTCCCACCAGCACACGATGGCCTACTTTAACGAAAAGTGGAACAGGATTTAACGTGTGAGCAAGATGTTCTGCGTACGTTCGCACACGGGGCCTCGGTTTATAGTCTCATCCGAAGGACTTTTGGGGGAGAGTGGAGTCAGCAATTATGTTAACTCCAGGAGAAAAATCTCCTCGACCGGAATCGAACCCAGGTTGTCAAATTGCCAGCGCAATGTTCTGGCCACTAGGCTATCCGTCCCCCCCTATGTGTGTGTGTGTGTGCGTGCGTGCGTGTGTGCATGTGTGTGTTTGTGTTTGTGTGTGTGTTTGTGTGTGTTTATGTGCGGGGGGGGGGGGGGGGAGGGGCGAGAATGTGTACATATTGTGTGGGTGTTTGTGTGTGCGTGTATGTGCATGTGTGTGAGCGTTGGTGTGTGTGTGTGTGAGAGTGGTGTGTGTGTGTGTGTGAGTGTGCGTGTGCATGCGCGCGCGCGAGTCCCTGCGTGTCTGTATATATGTGTGTGGGTGTGTTTATTATTTTTATTTAATTCTTTTATTTCGAGG
>CM060332.1:2557601-2570101 GCA_030674155.1 Stramonita haemastoma
GCTCTGGAAATGTCTTGAATTTACAACCAGGGTCAAGCACATGTTTATGTTACACGATGCTAGTTTCTTTCCAATTAGTCTCATTCTTTCAATGAGTTTGGATTGAATGTTCCCTGTCAGTTTTTCTATCCCCGAGTTTTGACTTTTGTATGCTTTGAAACTAATCAACATGATCCTGTTTTACTACACCACTTCCCCTAATGGGTTGTATTGTGGCCTAAGGCCGAAGTACCATTAAACCATTTCAGTGTTCGGTGTTCAGTGTTCTCTCTCTCTGTCTCTCTCTCTCTACCTGTCTGTCTGTCTGTCTCTCTCTACCTGTCTGTCTCTCTCTCTCTCTCTACCTGTCTGTCTCTCTCTCTCCCCCTTTTATACTGATGTCTCTTATCCTGATCATTCCAGTAAAAGGGAAATGTAAACTGTGGTGATACAACTGTCCTGATGACTTAAACTGTAGTGGGTATGAGATGGATACAAGCTTAAGATAACCCCATAGAGTAGAATACAGATAGGTGCTGTTATGTCAGATAGTTTTCCTATTTTCTTTTCTATATTGTATTATGGCCTAAGTCGGATGTGCAATTACATCATTTCAGTGTGCTACGTTCAGTTTTCTCTCTGTCTGTCTGTCTCTCGTTCTCTCTGTCTCTGTCTGTCTGCCTCTCTTTCTCTCTCTCTCTCGGCTCTCTCTCTGTGTCTCTTCCTCTGTCTCTCTCTCTCCCTCTCACTCACTCACTCACTTTTTTTTTTCAAATCAAAATCATCATTGATTCTTACTTCATATTCTTGTTTCAGAATGAGTGCCTTTTTGTAACATTACCTCAATCTTGTATCTCTGTCTTATTCCTTACCTGTTGTTGTTGTTCTTTCTCCCCTTTTATCAAAATCTTATGTTTTTGGGACTTATTTTGATGATAGATGGTGGTGGATTGATGTTTTCAGTCATTTAATCTCATCATATTCTCATGTTTGCTCTTTAATTATTGCGCTTTTTTGTTTTGTTTTGTTTTGTTTTGTTTTTGTTTGTTTTGCTTTTGTTTGTTTTGCTTTATTCAAATCAAAATTATCATGATTCTTACTTCTTATTTTCGTTTCTGAATGAGTGACTTTTTATAACATTACCTTAATATTGTATCTCTGTGTTATTTCTTGCCTGTTGTTTGATACTTGGTATGGTTCCTTGCTTTTGGTATTTGGATCATTATAATTGTTGTTGTGTAGTTGTGGCTTTTTTTTTATCTTAATGTTATCCCTGAAAAGGGCGGGAACTGGATGTAAAAAAGCACACGAGTGCTTATCTATTATCCTCGAATAAAAGAATTTTTGCCTTGCCTTGCCTTGCCTTTCCTTGCCTTGCCTTGCTTGACTCCCCCCCCCCCCCCCTGTCTCTCTCCTGTTGCTCAGTGAATCCGGGTCACTCGGATCCATCTCTGACACAGCGAGTTCTCTCCCATGCAGGAAGACAAGACGACAACCTGACAAATCTCCTTGAAAGAAGAGCCTCTCTAAGGGACGCAACTCCCGTCTCGTGTGGCGGCACCATAACAAGATAAACAACATCAGGATGTTGACAAAGTTGTCTGTTGCAGTTACGTGAAATGATTCCTGATTTTCGGGTTGAAATTCGAGTCGTTTTTTTTTTCTTTAAAGTTTGTCAATCGCGTTAGCACAGCAGTAAATATTCTTGTTTACTTGTCCTATATATCGATATAAAATAATATATATGCATATATATATATATCTGTGTGTGTACTATAATATTTAACGTTTTTGTCAATTTTCATTTCTTTTGAAATTACAGCTACATTTTTGCCTTCTTTACCACAAAGAGCAGGCTAAAAAGCATTAAACACAAAAAAACCATAAATAATCCTTAAGTCTTCTTGTCTTAGTGTTTTTAACACCAAATACCAAACAACAACAACATACACACACACACGCACGCACGCACGCACGCACGCACGCACTGGTGTGTTTTGAGATCAGATTTTCATTTTTCCTCATTATAGAGCTACGAAGTGATGGGGTGTGTGTGTGTGTGTGTGTGTGTGTGTGTGTGTGTGTGTGTGTGTGTGTTGTGTGTGTGTGTGTGTGTGTGTGTGTGTGTGTCTGTCTGTCTGTTGTGTGTTGTCTGTCATGCGTATGCGTGTGTGTGTGTTTGTGTGTGTGCCCGCACGCGTGTGTGTGGTGCGCGTGCGCGTGCCGTATGTGTGTATGTGCGCGCGCGCGTCTGTCTGTCTGTCTGTATGTCTGTGAAACACATAAACACAATTTATACACAACCTTTTCATACCGATCTCGACTTCATCAAGTCATATTCTATTATCTTCTTTTTTGTGCTATGAAACATAGCATTAAATCAAAAACCGAACGAACTTTCTTTTAAATCGAAGCAGCAAAAGACATGTGCCTCCTTGTCTGGAACTTCTCCAAGCCTGGTTTGCTGGTTTTGCTGGCTGCAGTATAGTGCAGTAAGAAGCTTGCTTGTCTGGCAGACCTAGTTCTGCCCTGTCTGCTCTCCTGAGGTCAGCCCACCACTGGGGCCATGTACTTTCAGGCAGCATCAACAGCAGCAGAGGGAAAATTCCGGTAGTTTGACTTCCTTAGTCTCTGTCTACGGCTCTTTCATTTCCTCTCACGGCGACTTGAAAACTGTTCTGGTAGACGAGGTAGCTGAGTGGTTAAGACCCCTTCACTTCAATTTTGTGGGTCCATGCAGTCGTGAGTTAGATTCTCGGCAGTGCCATCAGGTGAATTAAGGGTGGGGATTTTATTATTGTTATTTTTTAGAATCTCTCAGGTCAACTTCAAGTGAAGACCATCTGCCAGTGTTTTAATTCCTTGCGTGATGTATATGAATACACAAGAAGAAGATCAAATATGCACGTTAAAGATACCGTTATTCATGACAGCATTCGGTGAGTTATGGAAACATGAACATACCCAGTATACATGACCGAAGTCCGAATGCGGCTGCCTTTGTGGTGAGCATAAAAAACCCGTTGGATACGAAAAATCTCATTACTGGTGAACATCGGAGCTTTAGCGGAGGAACAAAGAAAAGAAAACAGCCATAGCCCCCTCCCACCAAATTAAAAAGAAAGAAAAAAAGTAAAATTCAGTTGGTCTTGTCTAGTTTAAGCACGCATTCTCACATCATTTTGGCTTTGCTCGTACTGATCAGAACTGATAAAATTTTTAAAAAAATCCGCATGCACACTGGTGACGTTGTTTCTTTTAACACCATCCCCGATGTCAGAATGCGGCTACCTTCATGGTGGACAAAAACGGTCGCATTCGCAACATCTCACTCTTGGTGAACCTCAGAGCTCTTAGCCAAGGAACGAAATACAAATAAAGGTAACACATCACACATACACACACACAACATACATACATACATACATACATACATACATACATACATACATACATACATACATACATACATACATACATACATACATACATACATACATACACATACACACATACAATACATACATACATAATACATACATACATACATACATACATACATACATACATACATACATACATCATACATACATAGGCCTACATACATACATAGGCCTACATACATACATAGGCCTCATACATACATACATACATACTACTACATACATCATCATACTACATACATACATACATCATCATACACATACAACATACAATATCATACTACATACATATACATTACATACATACATACATACAATACATACATCATACTACTACTACAATACATACATACATACATTACATAATACATACATACATACTACATACATACATACATACATACATACCTACATTACATACATAATCATACATACATAGCCTACATACATACATAGCTACATACATACATATACATTACATACATTACATACATCATACATTACATACATCATACAAATACATACATCATACATACATACATACATACATACATACACCACCATACAACATACATACACTACATACATACTACATACATACATTACATACATCATCTCATACATACATCATTACATACATCCATCTGTCTCTCTGTCTCTTTTCTCTCTGTCTCTCTGTCCTCTGATCTGTCTCTGTCTGTCTGTCTGTCTGTCTCTGTCTGTCTGTCTGTCTCTCTCTCTACTTTATGTGTTGCTGTTTCCTTATATTACTTAGACATTTCATAGCTTTATGTTTAATTGAACGATTAATTGATTGATTCACTTATTTTTGGGACGGAGGGCTGGATGAAAACAAGCCACCATTGTGCTTATTCTTTCCCCCCGATAAAAGTGTTCATTCACTCAAATGTACATTCATTCATTCATTCATTCATTCATTCATTCATTCATTCATTCATTCATTCTTCATTCATTCATTCTCTCTCTCTCTCTCTCTCTCTCTCCTCTCTCTTCTCTCTCTCTCTCTTCTCTCTCTCTCTCTCTCTCTCTCTCTCTCTCTCTCTCTCTCTCTCTCTCTCTCTCTCTCTCTCTCTCTCTCTCTCTCTCTCTCTCCTCCGTTGTTTACCCTCAAATGGGTCAGATCGCATAGCCCTACATTGTTCAGGTTTATTTCTGTTTCTTTGTGATAGGTTACAATTGATTGCGGTTTCTATATAACACTCCGTTGTTCGTGTGTGTGGTGTGTGTGTGTGTGTGTGTGTGTGTGGTGTGTGTGTGTGTGTGTGTGTGTGTGTGTGTGTGTGTGTGTGTGTGGTGTGTGTGTCCGTGTGTCCGTGTGTGTGTGTGTATGTGTGTGTGTTTGTGTATGTGTATGTATGTGTGTGTACGTGTGCGTGCGTGCGTGTGTGTGAGTGTATGTGTATGTGTATGTGCGTAGTTGTGTGTGTGTGTGAGAGTGTGTGTGTAGTGTGTGTGTGAATTTGATTTGATTTGATTTATTCTTTTCTATCAAGGATAATGGGTAAGCACACTTGTGCTCTTTTTACATCCAGTCCACGTGTGTATGCAGCTGTGTAAATGTCATCTCTTCCCACCGGCACGCGATGGCCTACTCTTACGAAAAGCGGAACAGGATTTAACGTGTGTGCAAGATGCTCTGCGTGGCCTCGGTTTAAAGTCTCACCCGAAGTGTGTGTGTGTGTGTGTGTGTGTGTGTGTGTGTGTGTGTGTGTGTGTGTGTGTGTGTGTGTGGTGGGCGCGCGCGCGCGCGCCAGAGTGCAGTACATTTCTGCTTCATCATAACAACCGTTTACATTTTTTGGAAAATTTCATTTTGGTTTTGCTCTAGGTTTCTGGTGTAGGCTAATATATATACAAACCTATTAACTACTTCCATGATGTGTGGTAGTGTGTGTGCGCGTGCGCGCGCGTGTGTGTGTGAGTCTTGTGTGTGTGTGTGTGTGTGTGTGTGTGTGCTTGATTAATGAAAAGGTTGACTATATTTCTATTTTTATGAAACTCTGTGATATAAAAGTATCTATCAATGCAAATTATGCATGTTACAGTTGGTTATGTTTGCTGAAATTCCTCAAACCCAAGAGGGGTCAAAGGCAAATTAATCCGTTTTTTAAGAGTAGGCCATTGTGTGCCGGTGGGAACAGATGACAATATTTACACAACTGCATACACATGGGGACTGGACGAAAACACCACATATGTGTTTATCCCATTATCCTCGATATAAAAGAATAAAATAAAATAAAAATAAATAGAATCTTGAATCTGCAATCTTTGTGTGTGTGTGCAGTGGAGGCCGGCATTGGGTGTTTTAAGTGCTTTTCCCTCAACGGCAGTGACCCAGCCTGTGGTGACCCCTTCATGCCGGCCAGTGGTCACTACTACAAGGCCTTCTGCCGCCAGACCAAGCACCAGCGTGTGGGGGACTTTCCCGCCAAGTACTGCACCAAGATCAAGGGAATCAACTGTGAGTGCCCGGAGGATGTAGGAACGATAACTGGAAGTTCTAGTCCGTGTACTGGCTATGCTCCTAGTTTAGATTTTTTCCCTACTGTTATTTCTGTTTGTTTTTCTTTATAACTCTTGCATTCATACTGCATGTACTTAAGGATCTACACTAATAGAAACCCACTTTTTGTGAAAGACTTGCCTCTGACGTAAAACTAATGATTTTGCACAAATTTTGTAGTTTTAGTCCCGAAGAATTTCTGCAAATGTTGCACTCGTTAGTTCTTTGTGGTCTGCTAGCTTCCTTACCACAATATGTATGGTGGGGTCAATACTGTAGGAACACAAGCAGTCCTCATTAATGTTGGTGATTATTTCCAACCTTGTCGTAACTGTCTGATATTGCTCTATGTCCTCAGTTCTCCGACACGATACAGCATTTTTTCATACTCAGAAAAAGTCTGTGAAAATCTGCAGAAATTTTTCTATCTTCATAAGATACTACGTGACCCAGAACCTAAAGGTGAAGTGTAGCCTAACGCTGATTGAAGTTCTATTCCTTCGTTTTGTGACCGAATTGATTGATATCGTATTGTATGTAGTACAATCTTTATGAAGTGATATTTTTGGCACCATACACTTTTCCTTCTTTTCTTCCAATGAAAAAGACATGTACATTTTTATCTGAAGAATCGTCAGCTTTTTCGGTGGTCAGCGGAAAAGGACACCTTTGGGGGGGGGGGGGGGGGGGGGCTGAACATTGCCAGTGACATCAAGCCTAAGATGGCTTCATAAGGAGTGAAATACACTGCTTATAATTATTGTTCCGGTACCCAATTTGTCGCACTTGTATGTAAAAAGTAGGCCTACTTCACTATAAAGGGACTGGATAGCTCAGTGGTCAGAGCACTCGATTTCCCCAAGGCAGCATTGAGCGCTACTGGTTACCAATTGGATGGGTGACCTGTTTACGCGCTTTGGCTTCAGTACAAGTCCCCAGTTCACCAAGCTGTAAATGGGCGCATGCCTTCTTTAGGATCAGGGAAGGATAAAGCAGCGAGGGAGAGGAGATGGTCGCTGCCCTCAATATGCTGGCCCCTAGAGAAGCTGAGGTCTGAGCCTTGCTCCCCAACGACCACATCAGTTATGGGACACCTTTTACCATCTACATTTTTACTTCACTAGATAATTCCTTAACATTTAATCCTTTGCAAGCGTGTACCCGCAATAATGGAATGTATTGCCATTAAAGACCAAGCTCTTGACATACAACACTTATGCATGGAATTCTAACGGATTGAATTTTAAATTTTTTTCCAGTTAAACATGTATTCCCTCGTTTTTCAGTCATCTACTGTTTGCTCAATCAGAATATGAAAAGGTAACTAGTGCTAGCAGCAGAAGTGATGCTTGTACAACGATTTTTCCTTTTATCATGATTTACTGAAATCTCCCCCCCTCCCCTCCAAAAAGAGATCAAGCAACACAAACCAAAACCAAATCAAGAAATACAAACTAACAAAACTATAAAAAAAACCACAATCTTACAACACACTTGTTTACATTCCTGATAAATGCTCTGAGACCTTTTCGAATATCACAACAATTAACCATTACGGGACCTCTGACGAAAGCTCATCCAGGAACTGAAACTCGAGTCAGGTCAGACCAAAAGCATGGTTCTTAATCAAAAATGCCTAAAATGCTACCATAGAAAGACATTGTTTTCTAGAGTTTATTCATTTTTTTTTGATACCTTGATCAATCATTTTCAAAATGATTGAGAAGTTGTAAATGGTTACCTGTACTTGTTTTCCTCCATTACTTTTTTCCTCAATAACGATCTAACCTTCAAGATGGAGTATGGCCTGTGCGCAGTACTCTTGCATTAAGATGCAGCCTATCAACTCTGTTTAAGACAAATCTGAAAATTCCTGCTAGTTTTTTAAAAAAATCGTTTTAGTTTTACCTTGATAACGGTTGGATATGTTTTGTCTAACCTTCAAGATGCAATGTGCAGCACTCTTGCCGGAAGATGTAGCAGCCTATCAACTCTGTTTAAGACAAATCTGAAAATTCCTGGCTAGTGTTATTCGTTTTTAATTTTTGTTTTTATTTTACCTTGCTAAAGCTTGGATATGCTTTGTCTAACCTTCAACATGCAGTGTGCAGTACTTTTTCTTGAAAATGTAGCTTAAATTCTGTTTAAGGCAAATCTTAAAATTCCTGCTAGTTTTTTGTTTTTAATTTTTGCTGTTGTTATTACCTCGCTAACGCTGATATGTTTTGTCTGACCTTCAAGATGCAGTGTACAGTACTCTTGCTGGAAGATGTGGAGGCCTATTTAACTCTGTTTAAGACAAATCTGAAAAGTCCTGCTTTTTTATAGTTTTGTTTCTGTTTTTACCTTACTAACGGTTGGATATGTTTTATGTGTCTGTGTGTTGGCCCGTGCGGACCAAGACAGAGATGCTGGTACGCACGTGCGACATGGAGAGTTTCGACAACACGTGCGGCACTTTCCTCTTCCAGGGGGACCAGTACCACGGCTGCCTCATGTCCTGCAAGACCAACGCCTGTAACGCCGCCCCGCCCTCCCCCCTCCCCCCTTCCTCCCCCCTCACCCCTTCAGCCTCTGCCTGTGTTGTGTGGTGGTGGTGGTGGTGGTGGTTGTGGGGGAGGGAGAATGGGGTGGGGAGTGTTAGTGTAGGAGTGGTGGTTGTGTGGTGATTGGGTTTCTTACTTCCACTTCCTCTGTTTTCTCCTTGGGGAGGGTTTTGGTGAGGGAGGTGGTGAGGGGTGTTGGTCACTTTTGAGAAGATGGTCTCCTAGCAGTATTTGTTTGATGGTATTTGTTCAGGTTTGTTTATATTATTGATGATGGATTGTTATTATTTTTTCGGAGTTATGTTTGTTCTTATGTTTCTTTGAGAATGAGCTGAAGCTACGTCCGTTTTATGGTTTTGCTTGTGGATGTGAGTATGGAAGAAGGGTAACGGTGTGTGTGTGTGTATGTGTGTGTGTGTGTGTGTGTGTGTGTGTGTCTGTCTGTCTGTGTGTGTCTGTGTGTGTCTGTCGTGTGTGTCTGTGTGTGTTGGTGTGTCGTGTGTGTGTTGTGTGTGTGTGTACGCACATGTATGCTTCTTGTGTGTTCCAGCAAGTACAGGAATACGTAAGCACATGACTATGTACGTGCGTGCTTCGTATGTGTCTTCGATTTAACGTCTATCCACTAAAAAAATGAATGCTTCGAGTCTGTAAATGTGAGCACATGTGTACATACACTATACGCGTGTGAATGTAGGGT
Organism: Stramonita haemastoma; assembly: GCA_030674155.1. Lineage (NCBI taxonomy): Eukaryota > Metazoa > Mollusca > Gastropoda > Neogastropoda > Muricidae > Stramonita > Stramonita haemastoma. The sequence goes on from CM060332.1 coordinate 2,566,797, forward strand.
CTATGCGTGTACATAAATGCTTAGATAAGTGCGTGACTGGATCAGTTTCAAATATAGTGTGGGATGAGGGGGACACAGGCAGAGACCACTGTCCAACACAGAACCTTCTGGAAGACAGAAGAAGAAACAGTGAAGTGCGGTGACTGAAGTCAGGAAAACTGATAATGATCAGAAAAAGAGAGCCTTTAAATGATGTGCTAGGACAAATACTACGGTCTGTAATGATATTAGTGATTTGCAGAAAGATCTGGAAGAATTGGACGATACCACAACGATTCTGTATTCAGGAGCAAGTTATGGGCCACTGGGCCCCAAAGATGGTTCCTGCGGGTTCGTGTGAAGTTCTGGACAGTGCAAGGGAGAGAACCTGTGACACGTTGACGCTGAACAGCAGCAGTGCTTTATCTGATCCCGCGCCTTCCAAGGACATGTTCTCACAGAAGATGAAGTCGTTAGTCTGCTGCAACAGATGATGTCTTGAGCTGTGTGTGTGCTGTGGTGAACACAGATGTGTCTGGCATTCCGTCGACTTTTTTGTTTTGTTGTTGACTTTTCACTTGCCCGGCCTGTGGTTCAAAGGTCAGAGCACTTGCCTTTGCATGCCCACAGAACTGGTCAGGGCTGATTGACTATCTTGTTCAGTGGTTACTAAAACTACTGGATGCTTTGATGATCTGTGAAACGGTTGACATGTATGTGACCCGAAACTTCAGTCCTATGTTCGTGTTTCCGATACAGTCATTCTTGGTTTACCTCTAAGCAGTCATAGGGTTTGACTGAAATTAAAAGTTTTCATGATTTTTTTGTTCAAAGGAAAGGACATGTCTTTGAGGCTGCACTGTAACTGTAACTTTCTTATGTATGTTTTGGGGTTTTGTTTTATTTAGCTGTCTTTAAAATGTAGAAAGAACGCTGGGCAGTAATAGTAATCTTGAATTTAGAAGCAATTGATCAGAAAAACAAAGGGCAGTGCTTGAGGAATAGGGTCAAGTTGACCAATAAACAAAGCTTGATTTGTAAACAGTGATTTGGTCTGCTCGTGTAGAAGCTCGGAACATCGGTTTTGTCAGTTCGCATTTTAGAAGTAGCCAGCATTCAGGAGGAAGTTATGAATCATTCCGAAGATGGCTCTTGCAGTGCTTGTATAAACCATTTGTAGTTTATCACATGCAATCTTTTTTTATCCTGCTCAGCTCAAAGAAACGAAAATTGCCAATCACGAAAAGTTTGTAAAGAAAAAAACAACCAACAACATCGCTCTTCTCTAACAGATCAAAGAAGATGTGAGCAAAAGACAAAGGCAAGGAATGAAAGATGGTCCAGGAATTGGTCTCTGATGCTGGTAGTGTGTAGTGTAGATGAAGCAAGTTAAAGATAATCTCTATTTCTGCCAACAGAAAAGATGGGTGAGTATAACTTTGTTGTAGAAGTGTGAGGTGATGAATTAAGTCATAGGTAATCTTTATTTCTGACAATCGAAATTGGACTTTAAATATAAGGTGATTTCTTCGTTTGGTTTGATTTTTGAGTCCCATCGGAGTTACCCAGTTTAGGAACTGTACTACTAATCACATTTCATCACATAATTATTATGGGTTTTTTAATTTTTTCCTTTACCTTTCGACAGCATTTGAACTTATTTTCTTCGTTGACTATGATTTGCTTCCTTAACATCTCAGTCACAGAGTGTCGGTCTTTTTTAAGCACCAGCTTCTACACAGCATCAGAAACTGAGAGACAAAAGACTGATCTTAAAGGAAGTGCTGTGCAGAGTGTAGAAGTGTTTGCTTCTAAAAAAAACAACAACAGAGCTGCCCGTTAGTGGTTTACCCACCATGCCATTGGCACTGTCCAGAGAAACATACACACTATAGAGGCAAATCTGTCTGATGGACGCCATGTGACTTTTGCTTTTACAGATGTCCAGAAAATGGATGAGGAGTATCGCAGGAAACTTTCAAGTGTGTGAAGTTGTAGGGTGTTTTCTACTTTAGAATCGCGAATGATTTACAGAGATTTTTTTGCTTCCAGGGAAAACAAAACAACCTGCCGAAAACGTTAAGAAGCAAAAATGTAAAACTGTGGTTGTTGTGGAATATCAGAAAATTGATATATTTTTGTGTTTTTTGTTTTATATATGGGAAATATTTTTTATCATGAAATTTGAAGCTCTGAAAAAAACATATAAGTATTTCTTCCTTGTCTTGTTTCTTTATGTAAAAAAGAAAAGGGTTTAGTAATGTATTCCACTTGATTCAGTGTACAGACAGCATTGTTACTGTAATGCTTTGGAAGTGTACATATATATTTTCTCAAAGTATTTTTGCAACTGATGGTACCATGTTTGTTTTGTTGGTGGTGTGTACTTTGTGTCTTGTATAATTCACACTGCACGGAGCAAAAGAGTGCTTTTTCACCATGTGCTTTGACTTTCTCTTGTCACCCAAGTGCATGACATGACATGATAATAAAGTACAGTGCAGTGCAGCGCAGTGCAATACAGTGCAGTGTAGTGCAGTACTGTATAGTACAATGCAGTACAGAACAGTACAATACAGTACGGTGCAGTGCAGTACAGTGTAGTACAGTGCAGTACAGTGCAGTACAGTACAGTGCAGCACAGTACAGTACAGTGCAGTACAGTACAGTACAGTGCAGTACAGTACAGTACAGTGCAGTACAGTGCAGCACATTGCAGTACAATACAGTGCAGTGCAATGCAGTAAGTGCAGTACAGTGCAGTACAGTGCATGCATTATAATACAGTGCAGTACAGTACAGGGTAACTTCTTCGCATTCTGGCCATCCAGCATTTCCCTGAGGGAAGATCAGGGTCCATGAAAAGTGTGCATAGATGATCATCCTCCTGTCATGGAAATTCCGTCCTGGAAATTTCCTCTGCTCCATCACTCGCTCACTACTTTGGGTTTTTATGCTTTCGATATTTTTTTCATTTTTTCTCCTTTTTTGTTTTTACCCTGGCATCAAACTTTTGGTTCGTGTGGTTCAGCATCCATCTTCTTCCCAGTGATGATGATAGACTGAACAAAAATGTACCGGAAGTTGAATCTGGCACCATCTCCCATCAGGTCTCTGTGGACAGGAAATCCAGACAGCGGAGCCCATGTTTCAAACAAAAAATAAAAGATAAAAGGAAACAAACAGTGTTCCCCTATACAAACAGAACAGATCAGAAGTGTGGCCCGTTCGTGTTGACACTGCATTCCTGGCCACACTCCACAGCTGCTGTGTAAACGATGTCAAGTCACAATTTTATTTCCAGATGGTACATTGAGTAAGGGCAC
>CM060332.1:2575101-2577601 GCA_030674155.1 Stramonita haemastoma
GTACAAAAGCACACGAGTGCTTATTCCATTATACTTGAAATAGAAGAATGAAAAAATAAAAAAACTGAATGAACAAACAATAGATGAATAACCAATGAATAAATAAAATGTATAAAAATACAAATATGAGCAAATAGATAAATAGACCAATAAAAAATAAATGAATGAATAAATAAACAGTGCATAATGCACATTAATTCGGAGCTACGTTGATAACTAAAACACTAAGCACTAATGCATTTTCCGCTGTAAAACATGTCCCACACAAAGACACAGCCAGAAAACAACTTTATCAATACCATACTTTAGTATCTCAATGGACAGTGAAATCATCTGGATTACAAGCCATATTTAAGACCCAAAAACAGAAAAAAATAATTGATCACAGACACTACTAGAAACTAAGTCGTAACAAAATTAATGTCCACAGACGCATTCATGCAAGCACACACAAACACCCAACACACCGCAAGAGTCCACACGTGAGCCACGCACTCATAGACAGCACAGACAGACACAGACACGCACACCAACACACACACAACACAAAAACACACACACACACACACACACACACACACACACACACACACACTCACTCACTCACACTCAAACTCACCGCGCCACACTAACACACACCCCGTGCGCGCGTGCATACCCGCCCCCCCCCCCCCCCACACACACACACACACAGCGTGTAGGGTACGCACACACGCACACAGTGCGGATACAACAAATGCCAAAACACAATGATTGTAACATCTCAATCAGCAACAGCGCTACACAGCAATCATCATCATGATGCACTGCATGAATACCAAACTTCATCATCCCACACACAGAAGGAAAAACAAAACATCCACGTGGGCTACAAACAATAAATAGAAATGAAATAAGCAAAAAAAACCCAGCCCACAGAAAGAGAATTTTATAAAGGCCTGTGTTGTTTGCAGATCATAGCCATCATTTTTTTTATTCCTATATTTTTGTTTTAGATCAATTTGGGTGCTTTTCGTCTATTCACTTGTCAAAAAATTTGTTTTTCTTTTTTTGTTTTGATTTTTCAACATAATACATTACAGTCGACTCCTGTCTTCCCTACAGTCTGCAGTAACTAATGACATTTCCAATAAATAAATGAATAAAGAAATTCAATAATATGCAGAATCGTTTCAAACAGGTAACATGTACAAAGCACATCTGAAGCTGTAAACCCCCCCAAAAAAAAAAAAAAAGATAAAATAAAACCCGTGAGGCTTTTGTAATAATCTGGCTACAGAGAAATAACCAACTAAACAAAACCAATCCCTCAAAATCCCAAGTTTGTGTTTTTGTTCGTTTGTTTTGTTTCGTTCCTCGGCTAAAGCTCCGAGGTTCATCAACGTGAGAGTTTTGTTAAAGCGACTGTTTTACCCCACCATTTAGGCCGCCACATTCCGAATGTGGGGATAATCCAATTAAAAACTGTAAACTGACACACCCTACATCATAAGTAAACATTGCTTTCCAGAACTTTTGATTTCTTGCTATAAAATCAAACCAAGTCATTTTTTCCCAAATATTATAGCACATTACATGTTATTTCTTCAATAGATATTTTATCTAATTTATCAAACTGACTTGGAGGAAGGTTTTAAACAGACTACATACACGAACACATATCTGATGATGTTCAAAAACAAACAGCAGAGGTCTGATTTGGCTGAAAAATCAGCCCTGTAAAAATAGTTACTTTAAATGACAATACCAAAAGAACCCAACAAAAACAGAAAAACTCCAAACTGAAAGCAGCTTTTTGATATTACAGAAAAAGTTAGCCAACATCCCACAGTTTTCAGCGCACACACACACACACACACACACACACCACACACACACACACACACACACACACACACACCACGCGCGCGCGCGCGCGCGCGTGCGCGCACACACACACACACACACACACGCACACACAAGCGGACACTCCACTACTTCGTAAGTATACTATTATCAAATTTCAATATTTTTCTGTCATCCCTTTATGGATAAGAAAGTTTTTACATAGTAATGAACAAAATCATAACTAAACAACATACATGTACCAATGTATTTAGATAATATTTGAACACATTACTATGAATAAAAAAAAAAACGCCCGTCTTTTACACATAAAGCATTTAAAACAAATTTTACACGTTATTCATGATAATATTATTCATTTAACAACATGAGCAAGGTTTTTTTATATGATGAAGAAAAAAGTTCATAGTTCTAAGTGTTTGGATAATTAGCGCAATATAGACATTTTTTAGAGCATTCATCTGCTGCTATAACACTGCCATGGTCTTCACATAGATTAGAGATTAGGACAATTTTCCAGCAACAAAAATCAACTCCATTTTTGCAAATATCATAGCCCAGTACAAGTTTTGATTCTTTAAAATGGTTCACATTTCGCCGGAGCATCCAGCAAAATACTTTGAACATTTCAAACAGACTATATGCAAAAGATTGA
>CM060332.1:2582601-2592601 GCA_030674155.1 Stramonita haemastoma
CTTGGGACACATTTTTCTTTTATCAGTTGAAAAGGTATTTTATCTAAATGTATAACTTTCCAGTCCACCCAACACTGTTCACAACGCTGTTCTGGTTAAAAGTATCAGCATAGCCAACAAAGGAACGTTATGGCAAGACAACTGTTTACATCACACACACACACACACACACACACACACACACACACACACACAACACACACACACAATAAGCACACGCGTGCGTGCGTACATACACGAAACCCTGTTTCTAACATCATTTATAAATTGCGATTAAATTCCTGGAAGACCAAATATTCTCGAAATGTAACTTGCTCCTGTTCTGAACCACTATCTTGTGAACATATTCTTTTTCAATGTTCAATTCTAAATTCAGTTTATAAAGAAAATGGCATTGAAATTCAAAGGGAACCATTGAATGTAGTTTCGCGAAAACCGTTGATTTCTGATGTTGCTAGGATTATTTCCAAGTCTTCTGTAAATATTTTATGGTAGGGTTTTGTTTGTTTGTTTGTCTAGTCTAATATCACCAAGTGTGAATAGACTTTAAATTAAACTACAACAACAACGAAACCCTACTTTCAGCTTTAAAACGTGTGCATCATAAACCACACAGCCTCAAATTCAAAACTAATATAAAAAGGAATGTGAGGAAGAGGGAGGGGCTGGAGATAGGAGAGTGGGGGGGGGGGGGGGGGCAGAACATTTCCATTTTACATTCCTTTCTCCTGCCTTTTGATTTCAAATTTCCCCCACATATTATTTTTGTGCTGTACTTTGCCTTCATCAGCAGATACACAAATCAAAAAGGGGTGGGCTGGGGCTGGGGTCAAATCAAGTCGTCTAGTTAAATTTTTATGTCCAGATGACACATTGAATAAACATTGATTTGCTGTTTTTCATCAAGCCATCTATTTAAGGGGGAAAAATAACAAAAACAAACAAAACAAAAAAGCCCCTAACAAACAAACAAACGAACAAAAGAAACCCAAATCATTTTACCAACATTAATTAACTAACATGATTTCAACAGCCTTAAAAATAATATATGCCTATAAATACAAGCAACAACAACAACAAAAACAAACAAAAAAAACACTCAAAAGTCACACACATACATACACATACTTATACACTCGCGTTCGCGCGCTCGCCCACACAGCATGTATGCACGTACGCGCATGCACACATTTAAAGTTTTTTTTTTAATATATAAAGTGTCCAACAAAACAACTCATCAGTTACAATATCACCAATACCATTTTTAAGACTTTAAAAAAATCCATGAAATGTCAGATTACAATATCTTCATACTTCAGTTCATATTTTATAATTTAAAAAAAGGAAGAAAAAGAAAACGAACGCATGAATACCATATTATAATACCCATCACCACTGAAAGGAAATAAATACTAACATACAAACCACTGAGAGAAAATAACAAATACTAACATACAAACAAACAAAAAAATCCCCAAAACAAACAAATAAAAAAAACAACCCAACCCCCCAAAAAACATAAACAAGAAAAGGGGAGGGGGGACGGATGAGGAGGGGGTATCAAGGAGGAAGGGGGAAAACACAAACAGCAAACAGAAAAGTTATAATAATGAATTATGATTGTATTAATAAATACCCCCCTACACATAATTAACAAAAAAGAAAAGCCTTAATCACTACCCAAAACACAGTTGATCTAATAGGGCTAATAGTCCCATTAATAAAAATAAAATGAATTTAAAAACCGTTTATGCTGAAAGCTATTGAACTGGGTAAGAAAAATTGCATGAAAAAATGTCACCAATCTAGCCATCAGATCAGTGGTTTGTTTTTCTCCTTTTAAATTTGCAGATTGTGCACATGTTTACGTACATCACTTATACACTTCCTTTAAATAAAAAACAAACTTTCTCCTCCTTTCCCCCCTTCCACATACATACATAGCAGGCAAAGTGTACATTTTCCAGTCACAATAAACGACACATAAAAGATTTTTAGGGGGAGCAGAGTACCAATATATCTAATCTAAATATGGTTGCTTGGGTTCATGATTAGTTCATAAACATATTTGCATAAGCGCATTAAGGGATTTTTTTAACTGATTTTTTATCTGATTTTTATTTTTGATACATTTTAAACGTTTTGGGAGCTTATTCCATAAATCACTACCCGAATGTAAGAAGCTTGCTTTGTAACGATTATTTCTGGGTCTGGGAATTGTTAGAAGATGGTTATGCCTGTGCTCATTAATTTTTAATCTATTGGTGATCTTGGGAGGAGCTTGACAACTTGTATAAATAGAGCTTTATTGATATAAGGTCTGTTTTGGAATGTAAGAATGTTTGCTTGCTTAAAATTGTTGATAGTTAGGGAGCTTGATTTTAATAGGACAAGTTTTAGTGCTCTTTTATATAATCGATGAATGAATTTTAAATTAGTTTCACTGCAGCTGTCCCAAAGAGATAAAGCATAGTCAACTATAGGCAAGATATGGGGTGGTGGTAGATGTGTGAGTGTGTGTGTGTGTGTGTGCGTGTGTGTGCGTGTGTGTGCGTGTGTATGTGTGTGTGTGTTTCAACATAGTATATTCCGTCATATGTTACCTAGAATCTTGAGCAACATATAATATGATAATAATAACAATAATAAAGATAATATGATACTACTACTACTACCACCACCACCACCACCACCACCATGACCCCCACCACAACTACCACTACTATTATTATCATTATTCATAGTAAATTAATAATATAAAGTAATTTGGAGAAAAAAATCCCCCCCCACACACACACTATCCGAAGATGTACAAAACAATCAACAGGGGCCTTTGCTCTGGTTTTAAAAAAAAATCTGTACTCTCAAAATCAGGTCTTTTAGGGCATGTTTAAAAATATCGACTTCCAAACGTTTGTATATATAGTTAAGACTATATTAAAAAATAAATGTCAACCAAACATCAAGGATTCTTAAGCTTTAAGCACAAGCACGCACATAAGTCTACATACTAGGACACTATGACAATTTCTTCAAGGACATTGCATTTCTGTGTTGCTGTAAAATCTGCAAGGGTCTTTACATGAAAGATCACCAAACAGATTTGCCAGCGAGACAAACAAAAATTTTGCAAATACGCGGCATTGCAGGTTCTGAATTCTTTCATTATTAATAAAGCCCCTTAACTAAGCAAATAAAAAATGACCCCCCCCCCCCCTAGAAAATAACAAAAAACCAGCCCCTAACATTCATTCATTTTTCTAAGAGTTATCTCGGGACATTTTTCTTACATCAGTTAAAAAGATTTTTAACCAAGAAAATTTCAGTTGACCCAACACTATTCAAAACACTGTTCCAGATAAAACTGTCAGCATAGCCAACAAAGCAACACGTTAAATCCTGTTTCGCTTTTCGTAAAAGCCATTTGTGCCCGTAGGAACAAATGACAAGATTTACAAAACTGCATACACACGGGGACTGGATGTAAAAGCACACGAGTGCCCATTCCATTATCCTCAATATAAAAGAAAGGAAGAAAGAAAGAACGAACGAACGAAAGAATAAATGAAAGAATGAAAAAAAGAAAAAAAAGAAAAGGTTATTGTAAGACAACTGTTTCCATCCAATTCAAAAGCCAGCCTAAACAGTTCAGGTTGGTTTTCTTTTTCCAGTTGGTGTCGATAAAATTATTCTTAAAAACCTGTTAAAACCAAACAATCAAAAAGGGACATAAGCTACGTCAGTAAAACCTTCTCTGTCAATATTCCCTTTTTGCTTCGTTTACATTACATGTATAACTCTACCTCCTCCCCCATATTCTTTGCATCTTTCTCTGGCTACTTCTTGCACAGACAAATTTCTTGAACCCACACACAAAAAATTATTTTACCAAAAAAGTTTTTTTTCTTCAGGTTGCCTAATTATACACCATCTCAACTCCCAATTTTTTTGTTTGTTTTTTATTTGTTCGATACTGATTGGGAGCTTCAGGCACCTATCTTTATAGATTCAAACATAAACAATGTTATTCCTAATGTTTGCCTGTCCTTCCTCTTGAACAAAAATGTCTTTCATAAAAAAAATGCACTTAATCAACCACCCCCCTAAAGATAATCACATCTATCATTTTTGTGTACTATCCGTAAACAAAGCACCAAGTATCCACTCCCCCCCTAAAAACACATAGATATATATGTTTATATGTTTAGATAGATAGATATATATATATATATATATATATATATATATATATATATATATATAATCACATACACACATATGAATAAATATATATATCTTTATATCCTGCAAAAACAGTTACAGTTTCTATGGTTGCCAGCGGTGTGCAATTGCATGGTTTTGCCTGCCACAGAAACAAAAATCATCCCTTATGTATATGTGCGTGCACACACACGTCCATAAGAGATAACCTGGTGGTTAAAGCTCAGCACATTGCGCTTTGTGCTCGCGATTTGATGGCCTGGGTTCGAGCCCAGGCTTCCGCCACTACCGATATTCTCCTCTGGCCTTAAACACAGCACGTGCTCTGTTCCTGCCTACAGTCTTTCAGAGGAGGCTGTAAACTCCAGGCCCCGTAAGCCAATGCACTTGGAACATCTTGGCACATGTTAAAACCCGTTTCGCAATTTGAAAGAGTGGGTCATTAGTACCCGTGTGAATGGATGACCAAAAAAAACCAATCGCGTGCACACGGGGACCGGATGTAAAAAAAAGCACATTGGTGCTTATTCAACTACTTTCAAAATAAAAACGTAAAGCCCCCCCCAAAAAAAACAAGAAAAAGAACAAAACTTAACGCCTTCCCCCCTCACACACACGGTTACACACACACACACACATACATACACACATACACACATACACACATACGCACACACACACATACGCACACACACACATACGCACACACACACACATACGCACACTCACACATACGCACACACACACACATACACACACACACACACACACACACACACACACACACACACACACACACACACACACACACACACACACACAGAGTTCTATCACTCCTGTTTCCCTATTTCCACATAACCCTGCTCATCATTTCAAAGCTGTCCTAATATAATGCACCCTTACCGCCTACTCCCAACTGCTTACGAAAATATGTCCATCTTCAGTCTCTCCTCACCTCCCCCCCCCCCCCCCTCAATATTGAAACAGAGAGAGAGAGAGAAGGAGAGAGAGAGAGAGAGAGAGAGAGAGAGAGAGAGAGAGAGAGAGAGAGACAGACAGACAGACAGACAGACAGACAGACAGACAGACAGACAGACAGACAGACAGACAGACAGAGACAGAGACAGAGAGAGACAGACAGAGAGGGAGAGACAGACAGACCGACAGACAGACAGACAGACAGAGAGAGAGACCGAGACAGAGAGAGAGAGAGAGAAGAGAGAGAGAGGAGAGAGAGAGAGAAGAGAGAGAGAGAGAGAGAGACAGAGAGAGAGACAGAGACAGAGACAGAGAGAGAGAGAGAGAGAGAGAGAGAGAGAGAGAGCATAACTTTTTCTCTATCTCAAGAGGCTATTGTCCACCTCTTTAAATCACTTTCTAAAAAAGTGTCTACACCACCCATCCCCCTTTACAAACTACCCCCCATATCTGCCGCCCCTCCCCCTCCCCGCTCTACACCCCCACCCCCACCCCCAAATCTCCCTTAACCATCTCTCTTCAAATCAAAACAAACATTTTTCCTTTACAAAAAAATCTTCCATCCCATCTTCCGAAAAACGATATAATTTTTTTTCTCACAAGCTACCACTGTGCTTACTTGCCTTTATGTCCACATGAGGGGCCAGGATTAGAAACAAGGTTAGTGTTAAGGTTAGTATCAACAGTTAGGCATTGATCAATTAAAGTAATGGGGGCGGGGTGGGGTGGGGTGGGGGGGTGCTGGTCAGAGGGCTGGTTGGGCTGACTGCATGTGGACACAACAGCACAGAAACACAATGGTAAGCATGTTTTACTCAAATCCCTTTTTTTTTTCAATCCTACAATTACCATTGTATAATTTCGGCCCTAAGGCATTTTGACAAGTTGAGTCCGCTTTAGAATGGTCAAGTGTTTAAGTTAAATCGGATGAACTGAAACAAACCCATATCTGAAATAATCTTGCTCTTTCCTTCACCTTCCCTCTTTGTTGCTTCTAGTTATGTACATGTATCCTACCTCTCCCTCCCAAGACTTTTCTAAAATCTCTTCTAAACAATCAGATGTCCCCCTCCAACTATGCCCCCCTCTCTCCCTCTTACACACACACGCACGCACGCACGCAAACACACACGCACACACGCACGCACGCATACGCACGCACACGCACACAGAGACACACACACACAGACAGACAGACACACACACACTCACAAACACAAACACACAGAGATACACACAGAGATACATACACCTTTCTTCCTAAAAACACTGTCAAAAAGATTTATTTTTTTCACGGGATAGCCTAGTGGTCAGAACATTGTGTTCGCAATTTGACGACCCGAACACGATTCCGTTCGAGGGGAAATTTCTTCTGGAGTTAACATCAGTGCTGACTCCATTCCTCCTCGAAAGTCTTCCGGGTGAGACTGTAAACCGAGGCTCCGTGTGCAACGGACAAAAAACATCTTGCACACATGTTAAATCCTGCTCCGCTTTTCGTAAGAGTAGGCCATCGTGTGCCAGTGGGAACAGATGACAAGATTTACAAAACTGCACACATACAGGGACTGGATGTAACAATGCATATGAGTGCTTATTCCATTATCCTCGATGTAAAAGAATAAATAAAATAAAACAAAATAAATAAAGGAATAAATAAATAAATAAACAAACAAAAAAAACCACACCCACACCAAAGTATGTGCACGCGCGCGTTAATTTTTTTTCCACTTTTCGGAGGGGTAGGTTATTTGCGGTAGTGGGAACGGATGACAAATATTTCAGCTGTGTATGCACTGGAGAGCTGGATGTAAACCCCCCCCCCCCAAAAAAAAAAAAAAAAAATCCCCACGCGTCAATTATTCTCGATATAAACGAATAAATTAAGTAAACAATAAAATAAAAACGCTTGTGATTATTCCATTATCCTTACAATACTAAAGTGAATAGCCTACACATGCAAACGATCATGCAGCACTGATGCACTGTCTAGCTGAAAAAAACTTTATCCCCAAAACGGCAATCATTCGAGCGAGTTGATTTTTCTCTCCAATGTAAGGCAAACTGCAATTGCACACCAGTGACAGACCAACAGATAAGACATCAATAATGTGGAAATGTTTAACCGTTCTACAGATAACCACTATTTTAAGGGCCAAATCAGCTTTTAAAATTTATCTCACACCCACACCCACACTCCCCCCACACACACACTCATGAAACAATACTGTAAATCATAGCGTATATGTCTAAAATATAGGAAATCTACTGCTAAAAACAAAAGGCTGGCACAAAACTAATCCGTATGGTGGGTCGGTGGTCTAGAAGTAACGCGTCTGTCTAGAAAGCGAAAAGTCCGGGTCGGAGTGTGCGGGGGTTTGAATCCCGTTTAGGCCCAAAACTTTTCCCCTAAACATTAGACCATATTATGTGGTGGTCTGAGTGCTGTCTGAGAGCTAGTTTCTCCCTCCCTCTACCCCCCCCCCCCCCCTCCCTCCTCTCTCTCTCTGTTTTTGACTTTCATAGCTTTATGTTCAATAGAACGGTTGGTTGATTGATTCACTAGATGGTTTTTTTCGTTTTGTTTTAATTTAATTTTTTTGTTATAGCTTTATGCTCAAATCATACGATTGGTACCAAATTTTGATTTCCATAGCTTTATACTTCAATTATGCGATTGGATTGATTGGTTGATTGATTCACTTTTTTTTAAGAGGGCTGGATGAAAACAAGCCATCATTGTGCTTAATCTTTTCCCTCAATAAAATGTTCATTTATTCAATACAAAATGTTCATTCATTCATTCAAAATGTTCATTCTCTCTCTCTCTCTCTCTCTCTCTCTCTCTCTCTCTCCTCTCTCTCTCTCTCTCTCTCTCCTCTCTCTCTCTCTCTCTCTCTCTCTCTCTCTCTCTCTCTCTCTCTCCTCCCCTCCCCCCTCCTCTCCCCTCCCCTCTCTCTCTCTCTGACGAATTCCGCGATGACGAATTCCGCGATGACGAATTCTGCGATGACGATGACAAAGTCCACGATGATGACAAAGACCACGATGATGATGACGAAGTCTACGATGATGATGATGACGAAGTCCACGATGATGATGACGATGTCCACGATGATGACGATGTCCACGATGATGATGACGAAGACCACCACGATGATGACAAAGACCACGATGATGATGACGAAGACCACGATAATAATGAAGACCACCACGATGATGAAGAAGACCACGATGATGATGACGAAGACCACGATGATGAGGATGACGAAGACCACGATGATGTCATCTTCACTGATCATCATGCAATAATAAAAATTGCCTCCGATTCGGTGGCCCCCGTTGCTCTGGTCTCATGGTGACCTCAAATTCGGTTTCCCCATACACTTCTGTGCCTGTGGTGAGTTTGTGTCAAAGCCTTTGGGGTTGGAGGTTCGCGGGTAGGCGGTCGTTGGAGGGACGTTGTGGTGGTCGCCACCTGGGGTGGGCGACTCAGTCAGTCTGGCTCCGCGACTGAGCTATTACTGTCATTAGTAGGGGGCTTAGTAGGTGGTGTCCTGCGTATGTTAACTCAGAACAGGCATTACTGAACACCACCAAAGTGACCCAGCAGAAGTGAAGGGGCCCCTCTGGCTGGTGGCCCCGCGGCGGCCTAATATTGATGGGCTCCCTGTGGACTCCCGGCCCCGGGGTAAGACACAACGAATCTGGGTATGGCTGTGGCGGGGAGATTGAAATGAGCGGCGTGGGAACAACAGAACGGGGACATCACAGAAGACAGGCAGCAAAAAACAAAAAAAAGACCACAATGATGACGCAGACCACGATGATGACGCAGACCATGATGATGACGCAGACCACGATGATGACGACGAAGACCACGATGATGATGACCACGATGATGACGAAGACCACAATGATGACGTAGACCACGATGATGATGAAGAAGACCACGATGACGATGAAGAAGACCACGATGATGATGAAGAAGACCACCCCGATAACCACGATGATGATGAAGAAGACCACGATGATGATGAAGAAGACCACCATGATGACCACGATGATGATGAAGAAGACCACGATGATTATGAAGAAGACCACGATGATGATGAAGAAGACCACCACGATGATGATGAAGAAGACCACGATGATGATGAAGAAGACCACCATGATGACCACGATGATGATGAAGAAGACCACCACGATGATGATGAAGAAGACCACCACGATGATGATGAAGAAGACCACGATGATGATGAAGAAGACCACGATGATGATACCGAAGACCACGGTGATGACGAAGACCACGATGATGATACCGAAGACCACGGTGATGATGAAGAAGACCACCACGATGATGAAGAAGAAGACCACGATGATGATGAAGAAGACCACGGTGATGAACACCACGATGATCATACCGAAGACCACCATGATGACGAACACCACGATGATGATACCGAAGACCACCATGATGACGAACACCACGATGATGATACCGAAGACCACCATGATGACGAACACCACGATGATGATACCGAAGACCACCATGATGACGAACACCACGATGACGATGACGAAGTACACGATGACGATGAGGTCTACGGTGATGACGATGTCCACGATGATTCAAGTCCACGGTGATTCAGTCCATGTTGTTCCCGTATAGGATGTCCTGGTGATCTTCTCTGTGCCTAGTTCCTGGTGACAAAAAATGTCATTAGTATAGGCATGTTTTTCTTCAACTATTTCCACTTTTCATGGTTTTAACTACACTATAAACTCAGCTAGGCTACAC
>CM060332.1:2597601-2610101 GCA_030674155.1 Stramonita haemastoma
CAGCACTGATGTTAACTCCAGGGGGAAAATCCCCTCGAGCGGGAATCGATCCCGGGTGGTCAAAGTGCGAGCGCAATGTTCTGACCACTAGGCTATCCCGTCGCCCCCCCCTTAGATTGTGTGTGTGTGCGTGCGCGCACATTATGTGTGTATATATGTGTGTGTATACATGTGCTTGCATGCAAACATGTGCGTGTGTGGTGTGGGGGTACGCTATCACATTAAATCAAGAGCGGCACGAGCATAAAGCTTGGTTTCAGTCTTTCCATCAGTTTTTGACAGGTCATCATAGCATATTTTAACACTAACGATAAGCCAGCCAAGCAGTAATAATTAAACTAGAAGGGAAAACAATCCCAAGAACATCTTTGGAAATACACATACAATAGGTTTTTCAAAGGATTAAAATCGGTAGGATTTTATCAAAAAATCTGTTGATGCTTATAACTCCAGCTACCTTCACAGTGGGTAAAAACTGTCGATGTCGCATACTGAAAATCTCACCATTGATGAACTTTGGAGCTGTAGCCGAGGAATGAAAAAAGAAAAAAAATGCTAATGGCTATCTTCAGGGTGAGCAAAAACAGTTGCATACGCAATCTCACCATTGGTGAACCTCGAAGCTATGACAGGATTAAAAAAAACATATCACATCCACTAAGAATTATTTTGGATGGTTCTTGCGCTTAAACTTACCTGTTAACGTTCTTTGCAGTGTCCACTGTTCTGTGTTCACACTGATTCTCCAACAGATTTCTGGCAATTCTATCGGTATGCATTCTGAAAGGAAACAAGCCGGTCTTAGTTTGGTTTAGGAAAAGTTACATAAGTAATAGAAAAACGCTCTCACCACATTAAATTCAAACACATAATAGACATTCGCACTCACCATTAGATTCAAACACATAATAGACAAACGCAAACAAATAGACAAACGCACTCGCCAACAGATTCAAACATAGACAAACGCACTCACCAACATTAGATTCAAACACATAATAGACAAACGCAAACAAATAATAGACAAACGCACTCACCAACATTAGATTCAAACGCAATCTATGGTAGTTTTTTCATAGTTTCGCTAACGCGAAGTTTGCATTACATCTTACGCGTTTCTATGCACAAGGCAACATAGACTACAGACTGTGGCCTAGCATGCAGTCTGATTAGTGAGAAATGGACTTTGGCAGCTTCAACTTGCCCAATGCAAAGTGTAAGTGGTGTACCCCTGTGATTTCTTCAAGTGCTAGTGAAAAAGTCAGAGTATGTTATTTTTTGTTTACGAGATACCGGGATGTAACCTATGAATACCACTTTGTCTCCATTGAAAAAAAAAATCAAACGCACGCACACGATTACGTACATACATTCATGAGCACATACATTCTCCAGCCTCTGGCTATCGTAAACAATGCTGGCTGGAAACAAAGCAGGTCCACAGAGCGAAGGATGGGGATGAGGTAGAGGTTACCAAGATAGCTGTTCATCAGGGACGGAGTTAACATTAGTGCTAAATCCACTCCACAAAAGTCCTTCAAATGAAACTATAAAGCCAGGCCTTGTCAGGCGAACGCAAGCAGAACATCTTGCACACACGTTAAAATCTCCGTCTTTCGTATGTGCATGACTGCTTATTGCTTTATTTTCGAAACAAAAGATAATATCCAGTACAGCGCCCTAAAGACTCCCCACACTGTTAAGGAAGAGGGAAAGTCCCCGATAGGAGATAGGCTGAGGGAGGAGGTAGAAGGGGGCACAGAGAAATCTTCCCTTACGATGGTAGCCATCCAGAGTGAAATTTAATCTATTTTATATGCTTGAAACAAAGAAGTGTACATATATCATTATATATATATACAAGAGCAGCGCTACCTATATATATATATATATATAATATATATATATATAATATATATATATATATATATATATATATATATATATATATAGTACATATATATATAGGTAGCGCTGCTCTTGTGGTTGTGATGCCTTCTTAGGAAAAACAAATTTCACGTAGAGAAACCATTCCTGACTAAAAGTGGCTTGGAATTTGGTTCAACACCCGTGTTTGTTTTTTTTTAAAGCTGGAACACAACACACAATACCCTCATCTTTCTGAATTACCCTACATTTTTGTTCTTAATCCTATAAGAATAATTAAGGGTAACACATTGACAAAGTACAACACAGAACCACAATAGTTACCTGTAGTCTTTGGTGAAAATGACGGGGCGGTGACAAGGCAAAACTGGCCCATGTTTCTGTCACACAAGCATCCTCCCTCGGCCACCCTCAGGTGTCGAATGAACAAAACGCGGGTAGGGTGGCCAACACAGCGCCCTCTGTGTGAGCGAGTACAGTCATTTTTCACGTGCAGGTGTTGTTTTTTTCTTCTGGACAACCACACTAAGAGTTGTGGACAAATAATAATTCACCTCCCCCCCCTCTCTCTCTCTCTCTGAACACAAAAGAGTTTATTTTTTCTCTCTCTCTCTCATGACCATCTTGTGCACACGTTAAATCCTGTTCCGCTTTTCGTAAGATGTAGGGCCATCAGTGGCCGGGGACAGATGCATTCAAAAACAAAATGCTATATACACACGATGATGTAAAAAAGCACAAATGTGCTTATTCCATTATCCTCGATATAAAGAATAAATCAAATCAAATCTCTCCTCTCTCTCTCTCTCTCTCTCTCTCTCTCTCTCTCTCTCTCTCTCTCTCTCTTCTCTCTCTCTCTCTCTCTCTCTCTCTCTCTCTCTCTCTCTCTCTCTCTCTCTCTCTCTCTCTCTCTCTGTGACATATTTTTTGATAGATGGTAGTGGGATGGTCTTTTTCAATTGTTGCTTGCTTTTTTGATTATTGTCTTCATGTGTGTTTTTTTCCTCTCTTCATATTGTCTTCATGTTGTTGTGGTTTGTTTTTGTTGTCTTTTGTTTGTTTGGTTGGCTGTTTTTTTATGTTTAGTTAGAGATTTTTATATTATGTTATCCCTGATGAGGGCGAAGACTGGATGTAAAAAAGCACATGAGTGTTTATTTATTATCCTCGGAATAAAAACAATTTGATTGATTGATTGTCTCTGTCTGTCTGTCTGTCTGTCTGTCTGTCTGTCTGTCTGTCTGTCTGATGTTTACATTGTAGAGACGTGGTTGATTACATTGAACACGTCTTCTGCGAATATCCATCCATATCATGGTTCTGGAAACTCATAGAAGAAAAACATATGTAAACTTACACAGAGAATTAGATGTCCAGATGAAAGTCAAAAACAAATATTTGATCTGGAACTTAAAAATTGCCCATCCTAAAGGTAAAAATGTTGGTACCTTTAATTATCTCATATTGTTATGTAAACTGTGTATAAATATATATAACACATAAAAGAGTCAATAATTCCTAGAAGACCTAAAACTACAAAGGGAAAACTACCTATTACTTTCCTTCGGCTCCTCAGTTCATAACTACAAATTTCAACCAAAACTGTAAATAAAATCTGTCAGTGCAAAACTGATTCCTACACTAGTTGGCAATTACCAGATTTATTTCAAGTAATTTCAAACACAGAGTGACGTTTCAGTGAGAGACGTTACATACAGAAAATAATATCATAATGGTAAAAAAGTGGCACAGTAGAGAATTGTCTCTGGTAAATGCCCGAAGTCAGAACGTGGGCACGTAGAGGTGGGAAAAAGCTTTCGCGTATACTACAAAAAAATCTCACTATTGGTGAACCTTGGAGCTCTAGCTGAGGATAGAAGCCTGTTTATTATATATATATATATATATATATATATATATATATATATATATATATATATATATATATATATATATATATATATATATATATATATATATATATATATATATATATATATATATGTGACGCTCCACCACGAAATGAGTCGCTTAGCACATATTCCACTTTTCCGCTAGGAGCCATTAAAGGCAGGTGAGGGTGAGGTTCCCGATTTTTAGATTTTGATTGATTATAAAACTAAAGCACTTATTCTACCTTGTAGTGAAATATCAAGGCATAATTCTGTTTCCTTTTGTCTTTAAACATGCTTTGAAAATACCGAAGCCCTCATTCTGACCATCTATTCTGATGCTTAACTTGTCAATTTCTCATTTTGACATTTCCTGCAGTCTATCATTTCAATTTGTAATAACGTTTGATAGAATTGTTCGATTTTCAATCTGTTCTTTGTATTGTATCGCCATTTTGATGCAGATTAACAACTTGTTAATAACTAAAAATTGACCTCTGGTGCAATGCGACTCCTTATGTGGTGGAGCGTCACACACACACACACACACACACACACACACACACACACACACACACACACAATATATATATATATATATATTATATAATATATATATATATATATATATATATATATATATATATATATATATATAATATATATATATATATAATAATAATAAAAGATAATCAAAAGAACACCGACGAGAGAGAGAGAGAGAGAGAGAGAGAGAGAGAGAGAGAGAGAGAGAGAGAGGAGAGAGAGAGAGAGAGAAGAGAGAGAGAGAGACAGACAGACAGACAGACAGACAGACAGACAGACAGACAGACAGACAGACAGACAGACAGACAGACAGACAGACAGACAGACAGACACTACTCTACTTTCTTTTTGATGTGTAACAAATTCACAAACTCTCAGCTCTCACAATCTGAGACAAACAGAATAGTTATTTTACCTGTGACCAAACTATGTCTGATAAAGAAAAAAAAAACAGTCCGAGAGGGGGACAGATATCTCAGGCAAACCGTGGTCTAAGGGAAAGAACTACTTTAATTCCTTCCGCAAAAGCTCCGAGTTTTACCCCTTCTTCTATCTCGCTAAGTCAATCGTGACCAATGGCATGTATCGTTTTTGTTTAAGTATAATTATTTAAGCATATATATTTGATATATTTAAGTATATGAGTATATTTATAATATATAATTAATACATATCTATAATATATGAATAATATATGAATAATATATGAATAATATATATATATCAATACATGGCCACTACTTAAAATTTGCAACAAGATCTGGTAGACAGGAAAATGGCCAACATATGGACACAGTCACTCATCATCACCCTACCCAAGAAAGGAAATCCTCAGCAGTGCCAGAATTATTGCACAATCAGCCTCATATGCCACCCAAGCAAGGTCCTGTTGAAGATTATATTGAACAGACTGAAGCCACAAGCAGAGACCATCCTTGCTGAAGATCAAGCAGGTTTCAGAGCAGGGCGTAGCACAACTGAACAGATATTATTATTCAAACCTCAGAATACTCTGGGCGACAACCATGAATTTGTACAGCATCAATGCAAACCTGAGCAGAGTCATCAAAGAGCTGTACAACAAGGCCACCAGTGCAGTGTACTACAACAGAAACATTGGAGAGTTGTTTCGAACAGTTGGACTAATCAGGGCTGTCTGCTTTCACCCACTCTTTTCAACATCTTCCTTGAGAGAATCATGGTTGATGTACTGGAACACCATAAAGGATCAGTCAGCATTGGTGGCAGAACAATCACAACCTTCGCTTCGCAGATGACATTGACGGACTAGCAGGATCAGAACAGGAGCTTGCCAGCCTAACAGATCAACTGAACAAGGCCTCTAAAACATACGGCATGGAAATCAGTGCAGAGAAGACCAAACTGATGACTAATAACGCCAAGGGCATCAGTACTGATATCAGGGTCAATGACCAGAAGCTGGAAACAGTTCACAGCTTCAAGTACTTGGGAGCCGTTGTATCAGACAAGGGGTCCAAGCCAGAGGTAGTATGCAGGATCGCACAAACAATAACAGCACTGTCAAAACTGAACACCATCTGGAAAGATAAAAATATTTCACTCAACTCCAAGCTCAGACTAATGCGCTCCCTTGTCATGTCCACATTCCTGTATGCCTGTGAATCGTGGACCCTGACCGCTGATTTGGAGAGAAGAGTAGGCCTACAGGCGGTAGAGATGAGATGCTTCTGGAGACTCCTTGGCATCTCCTACACAGACCACATAAGCAACGAAGGTGTGCATAACAGAATCCAACAAACCATTGGTCCCTACGAAAATCTTCTGTCAATCGTAAAGAAGCGTAAACTTAAATGGTAAGGGCATGTAAAAAGATCAAAGGGACTTGCAAAAATAATACTGCGAGGCACTGTCCAAGGAGGAAGAAAAAGAGGCAGACCAAAGAAGAGATGGGAGGATAACATCACCGAATGGACAGGTCTAGAACTCAACAAAACCCTGAGAAAGGCAGAACAGAGAGAGGAATGGAGGGAAATGGTTGTCAAGTCTTCATGGGTGCCCCCATGGTCGCCAAACTAAGGGATATATAGTTATATATATTATAATTATATTATGTATATAAATATATGTATATATACATAATTATGTATATGTATATATATAGATCTGTATCTATCTATCTATTTATGTGTGTATCTATCTATCTATCTATCTATTTATGTATGTATATATATATATATATATATATATATATATATATATATATATATATATATATATATAATATATATATATATATATATATATATATATATATATATATATATATATAAACACTTAAAACAAAACAACACATCATAGATCATGACTGACAAAGCGAGATGGACTAAGGGAAAATACTCGGAGCATTTGAGTAAGGAATTAAAGTAGTTCTTTCCCTTAGACCACGGTTTGCCTGAGATATCTGTCCCCCTCTCGGACTTTTTTTTTCTTTATCAGACATAGTTTGGTCACAGGTGAAATAACTATTCTGTTTGTCTCAGATTGTGAGAGTTGATAGTCTGTGAATTTGTTACACATCAAAAAGAAAGTAGAGTAGTATCTGTCTGTCTGTCTGTCTGTCTGTCTGTCTGTGTCTGTGTCTGTGTCTGTCTGTCTGTCCGTCTGTCTGTCTGTCTGTCTGTCTGTCTGTCTGTCTGTCTGTCTGTCTGTCTGTCTGTCTGTCTGTCTCTCTCTCTCTCTCTCTCTCTCTCTCTCTCTCTCTCTCTCTCTCTCTCTCTCTCTCTCTCTCTCCTCTCTCTCTCTCTCTCTCTCTCTCTCTCTCCTCTCTCTCTCTCCACATCACCCTGTGTGTATATACAAAATGTATGTTGTGTTGTACTGCATTGCATTGTATTGTATAGTGTTTCATTGTATTGATTGCATTGTAAGGTACTCTATTGTATTATATTGTATTGTATTATGTACATTGTATTACATTACATTGCATTCCTTTACGTTGCACACTACTTTAAGCCAGGGCACACATTATGTCTACGTGAAATTCAGGCTGCTCTCCCAAATAAAAACGTGTCGCCACAACTACACAGCACCACCAGTTTTTGTTGTTTTTTTCTTATTGTCTATAATTTGTATTTAGCTCCCTATGATAGGGTTTTTTTGTAACAGGAATTTTTCAGGGACAACAATCTTGTTGCTGTGGGTTCAGTGAATGTGCTGCTCTGCATTACCTCATCCAAAAGTGTAGAACCCGGACCACCACTTATGGTCTGATGATGGGGAAATGTCTGTCTTAGATAGGATCAGACTCTCAACTCTTTGCTGTCTGGATGGGAATGCTATGCACGGACCATAAAACAACCCTTGTCATTTACAAACCAATAGATGCAGGCATCCGTCAGTCTCGGAAGACTGTTGTTACGCTCTAGAGCTCTAGAACGCAAAGCCTGGGTAAGTAAGTATGGATGGCAAACTGTTACCCATGCTGATGACACCTCCCCCTCCCCCCCTCTCTTCTCCACGTCGCTGGAATGGTCCATTGGAAAGGCAATCGCCGATACGAATGGTTCCAGTGCCCAAACAATATACTGAAGCAATAAATGAGAAAGATTTTTGTCATTATTTTTTGTTGTTGTTTGTTTTTTTACCTGGGACAGTCTCTATTCTATAACCAGTACATGTGACTGTTTATTGCAAGTGTGGGCAAGCACATTACAGACTGGTATTATTACAAAACTTATTGTCTAAAGGTCAGAAATGTTGGCTACCACATTTGGATAATTATGTTTTGTATGGCTTGTAACAGACTGTACTAAACTATAAGGTATATGCTGTGGTTTTTTTAAATGCATTTGACGACACAGCCACATTGTTTGTGGTCTGGTGGCTTTATCACAGTTCTTGATTAAAACCATTGACGCTGGGGGCAACAGCAAAGTGAGGATGTAACAGTGCTTTCAGTCTTGATTAACATGACGCTGGGAAACACAAAGTGAGGCTGTGATCATGCTTCCCACTCATGGAATTCCACTTTACAGCTTAGTCTTTAGTGATCGACTAGGATTCTCTGACTAGGAGGTTTTGACTTGCACAGTCCTTATGTCCTGCAGCCCTGGGGCTAGTTGGCCTTTGGAGAACATCTCCAACGCTGACTGTACTTATGCCCTCTTGGCTGAGAGAGTGGGGTGTGCTGTGGGCAAGCACCTCCACTATAAACACATTTCTGTCCCAATTTCTAAAACAGCAGCTTCCTCCTCTGCTATTTGTGAGGTCATCGTTGAACACAACAGACAAAGATATACATAGTTGTTCATGATATTTGTGAATTAGTCTGGTCTAGGAGAGCACACTAGTTTAGACAGCAAGAAATCGTGTGTTCAATTCCAATTTAAACCGTCCCTTTTCTCCCATCCATCACCCCTTGAGTGGAGTCTGAATATTTTTCTGTTAGACAACATGATAAACCGAGGTCTTGCCTGCAAAACACATTTAGAACACAAAAAAGCCATCAAAACACTACAAACCACGAGAACAAAAAACATTGTCAATGAGAGACTATGTCAGAAAGAAGCCCCCTCATAAATAAACATTATGAACAAAGTTTTTTCTTCGGAAAGTAAAGAGAGAAATAGGCGATGCTGCTTGTATTGCGACATATTCTCCCACAGAGAGAAGGCGGATTACAATGGAGGGAAATCTGCTGTGACTGAGAGGGTTGCAATACAGCAATACAGGACAGTAAATACAATACATAATAGTAAATAGTATACAATTCAATACAATACAAACAACGTAGAACGAAGTATTATCTGAATGAAGGATAACCGAAGATGAACTAGTGAATATTTTTGGCAATCTTGCAATATCCCTCCACTTAGTTTTGGCAGAATATAATTATCGTCATAAATTTTGAGTTGCACCACTCTGTAATTTTGTTATAGCTTTACTGGTTGAATAACAATTGATGTGTGTTGTTTCAGTGATTTCGGTAAACAAACCATTACAATAGTTCATCTGTTTGTCTGTTGAAAGTGATAATGTAGGTCATAAATTTAGATTGCTAAAGAGAGGTCTAAGACAATACCCTGGGATTCCATTGATAAACCATCAAGGAGCTTTTCCATCAAAGTAACGCTGTGTTTTCTTGTTGTAAGTATGAATGAAATAGCTATGATGAGGTATAGAACAGAAAAAGGTTTGTCAAAAGGACAGTAATCAACAACAACGTCAAAGCCTTTGAAATAAAGAAAAATAGCACCTGTCTGTAAGTTCAGATGGATCATTGCTAAGACCCAGTAGTCAACTTTCTGGTATAGAGAGATAGAGGAGACAGAGTCAGAGACAGTGACAGAGACAGACAGCAGACAGAGAAAGAAAGACGAAGAGACTAAGCGGTATTGTATTGTATTGTATTGTATTGTATTATGTATTGTATTGTATTGTATTGTATTGTATTGTATTGTATTGTATGTATTGTATTAACCAATTCAAATCACGGCCGATTTCTAAGGTCGAAATTCGGGCTACACTCCCGGGGGAGAGCGGGTCGCCATAACAGCAGCGCCACCCGTCATAAGAGCAATGCTACCCTAGACACCCACAGAAATAGCGATGGAGAGAACGGGGAATAGAAAGACTGCCTTCCATGGCCACGTCAAAAAGATGAAATGGAGAAAAAAACGTGTGATATGATACTGGTGGAAAAGAATGGTTGACTTATTCTTCTTTTATATGAATTATACTTTATGTTAAAATCAATAAAATGGCTACGGGTTATTATAGATTGTTTGTGATAATATCGTTCTACGTATATCATAATTTTATATCCTAACCATGTGAATAAGTCATGATGTTATGAAATGACCTAAGGGGAGGGCTTTGGTTGTGTGGACGAGGCATACAAGTATGTATACACATTATGCGAACCGGTGATTATGCGTATAGGTGTGTAGAAATAAGAGAGGGTTGTTTCCCTTTTCTTTCTTTTCTTTTATTTCGAGGATAAGGGAATAAGCATTCTTGTGAGTTTTTACGTCCAGCCCCCGTGTGTATGCAGTTTTGTAATTTTTGTCATCTGTTCATACAATGGCTTATTCTTCCGAAAAGATAAACGGGTTTTTACGTGTGCGCAAGATGGCTGGATTTTGTGTGTGTGTGTGTGTGTGTGTGTGTGTGTGTGTGTGTGTGTGTGTGTGTGTGTGTGTGTGTGTGTGTGTGTGTGTGTGTGTTGTGTTGTGTGGGCGTGCGTGTTGTGTGTGTGTGTGCGTGTGTGTATGTTTGCATGTGTGCATGGTACACACTTGTGTGCGTGTTTTCGTGCATACATGAATGCGCACAGACGCATGATATGAATGTATTCGTGCATGTGTGCATACGTGGGGGGGGTGGGTACATACATAAGCAATGGAGGCTAATGTACATGAATGATTGTATATGCATTTCATTTACTTGTTGGCAGGATGAACAATAAAATATCTTTATTTCCATATCTTTTACGAATGCCATCCGTTTTTACAACCTAGATTATTGCTTGTGTGTGTGTGTGTGTTGTGTGTGTGTGTGTGTGTGTGTGTGTGTGTGTGTGTGTGTGTGTGTGTGTGTGTGTGTGTGTGTGTGGTGTGTGTGTGTGTGTGTGTGTGTGTGTGTGTGTGTAATCACTACTTTTTATGATCTATCAATATGGATCGTGTTTCTCATCTGTGAGTCTTATTCCTACGGTAATAAAGTTATTAATACACACATTATGAAAGTCAGCATAGAACATGGAGAGATGCAATAAAAATTGCACTTTTCCAACATTTTGCATAAGCTTCTCTGCGCAATGGGATCTTGTGGATGTATTTTTATATCACGTTAAAAAAAACATAGAATTACAAGTTAGATAAATAACGAGCGTATATACATACTAGCTTATGCACTCATACAAACACTTATGTCTGCATGCATAAACATACCCACGCGCACCAACAAAATGTATATATAGTATGATATATATGATATATATATATATCAATATAATGTTCTATTTACATATATATATATATATATATAATATATATTGTGTGTGTGTGTGTTGTGTGTGTGGTGTGTGTGGTGTGTGTGTGTGTGATTATATATATATTAAGGAGCATAGATAAAATAAAATAAAATTAGAATAACATGAGCACGCGCACGCATGCATAATATATGCCTGCACACGCGCGCACACACATAAATACATACATAAATGCATACACTTTCGTACATGCACAAACTCACAATTGCATATAGAGCCGCATATGATACAGATGTGCATAGGCTCGTGTGTGCATACTTTTCACACACACACACACACACACACACACACACACACACACACACACACACACACACACACACACACACAACACACACACACACACACACACACACACAACACACACACCACACACACACACACACAACACAGACACACAGGCACACAGACACAGACACACAGACACACACACGCACGCACGCGCACACGCACGCACACACAACACACACACCACACACACACACACACACACACACACACACACACACACACACACACACACACACAAACGAAGCAGTGCTTTTAACTGTTTAAACGCACAGACAAAATCTATAACTTCAGGATACATATCACACCGCCCTCTTGAATTACACACACACACACACCACACAACACACACACACACACACACACACACACACACACACACACACACACACACACACACACACACACACACACACACACACACACACACATTGGAAACGCTACTGTCACTGTGTAAACTACACAAACAGAATCCATAACTTTGCATGCATATCATATCTCCCTCTTTATACACTCACATACCTCCTCCCCCCTCCCCTCCTCTTCTTTTCCCTTACTCCAGCCCATATTTGTGGAAAATATATAGGCCTATACCTTTGTATTGGACATTCAGATTTTGTGCGTGGGTTTGCCTCGGAGCAATAAACGTGTATGGGAATGTTTGTGGGCATGTGGGTTGGTGGATGGTTAGGCATGTTTGTGTGTGTGTTTGTGTGTGTGTTTATTATCATTATTATTATTATTATTATATGTTAGATCGAGGATTATCTATCTATCTATCTATCTATCTATCTATCTATCTATCTATCTATCTATCTATCTATCTATCTATCTACTATCTCTATCTATCTATC
>CM060332.1:2617601-2627601 GCA_030674155.1 Stramonita haemastoma
GACACAGAGAGAGGTGCCCCCCTCAAATGCTGGCTCATTAGAGAAGCTGATGTCTCGGACACCCTGCTCCCTCAACGACCACCTAGCTTACGGGAACGTCTTAACCCTCTGCACACTGTCTCACCCTAGGGGGGAGGGGGGGGGGGGGCGGGCTGGTTCTAGCTAGAAGACAGACATTGGCGGGAGGGACGTGGTGACGGTTGTGCCTAGGACGTTACCCTTTAGGCCATGTACTGATCAACGTAAGTGTATTCTGCATACAGCAGTTACCCATACTGGGTGGTCCTGATGTAACGCGAATGAGACTTTAAACCGAGGCCCCGTGTGCGAAGGCACGCAGAACATCTTGCGCACACGTTAAAATCCTGTTCCGCCTCTCGGAAGAGCAGGCCATCGTGTGCCGGTAGGAGCGGATGACAAAATTATAAAAGCAAAAAAACCAACAAAAACCTAGCATGCACACAGGTGTTATGTTAAGACACCATCCCTGAGGGGGGAAAAAAATGGGTAGGCGCTGCACTTGTGGCGACGCGCTCTCCCCGGGGAGAGCAGCCCGAATTTCACGCAGAAAAATCTGCTGTGACATAAAGTGGTATAAATAAATAAAATAAATCTGCTTAGAATACGAGAAGAGTAGGTTCGGTTCCTGTTTGAGCTTGCAGCTTTTTTCCTCATTGATCCTCTAGACCTTGAGTGGTGGTCTGGGTGCGAGTCTTTTAGGTGAGACTATAAAACAAGTTTGTTTTTCGCAACATGCATTTAACGTGCGTGAAAGAAACCACTAAGAAGGCTTTTGACAGGGTTTGGCACGCATGCACGCACGCACGCACCACACACACAAAACACACACACACTCACACACACATGCACATACACACACACTCACACACACACCACACACACACACACACACAACACACACACACACACACACACACACACACACATCCACACCGCCCACACCTACACCCCCCTTCCACGCACACACACACACACACACACACGCACGCACACACTCATACACACACACGCGCGCGTGCGCGCGCACGCACGCACACATGTACACACACACAAACACATACACACGCACGCACATCCCCACCCACCCACACACTCACCCCCCCCCCCCCCACACACACACACA
The DNA here is from genome assembly GCA_030674155.1 of Stramonita haemastoma. Lineage (NCBI taxonomy): Eukaryota > Metazoa > Mollusca > Gastropoda > Neogastropoda > Muricidae > Stramonita > Stramonita haemastoma. The sequence continues at coordinate 2,618,746 of CM060332.1, forward strand.
CACTGTGCAGGCAATATGTTTGCGTGGTGGTGGGAGTTGGCACAACCATCACCACACACTCGACTGATTAGCCCTGTGAGTTAATCAAAGGACCCAAAGCAGCACAGACTTGAAGGTCAGTGCCAAACCTATCTCGCCCAATGTGCATAGACTTTTCCTTTTTTCTACTATTAGTAACTGTTAAGATTTTTTAAAATGTCAAGGTGACAATCCCTGATATGGCTCCTGTGCTTGGCGGGGCTACAAGCATGATTGGATTGAATTAGCAGTAGAGGTTTTTATTTTATACCAATTTATGTCAGCGGATTTCTCTGTGTGAAGTTCGGGCTGCTCTCCTCGGGGAGAGCGCGTCGCCACAAGTGCAGCGCCTACCCATTATAATATATTATATATATATATGTATATATTATTATAGTATTAGATTAGATTAGATATATAATATATAGATATATATATCTATCTATCTATCTATCTCTCTCTCTATCTCTCTTCTATCTCTCTATATATATATATATATATATATATATATATATGGGACTCAATTAGTTTTCCTCAGGGATGGTGTCTAAACACGACAACTGTGTGCAAGCTGTTTTTGTAAAAATACTTTTGACATCCGCTCCTACCGGCACACAATGGCCTGCTCTTTCGAAAGGCGGAACGGGATTTTAACGTGTGCACAAGATGTTCTGCGTGTGTTTGCACACGGGGCCTCGGTTTATAGACTCATCCGGTTATGTAGGTCTATAGCTCTCTACATATGTCACCTAGATCTGACAATTGCAGAAAGTACCACCTGCTGTGGTACCTTACAGCAAACCACTTTCAGATTTTAAAAGTGTCAATTGCATTCGCGGGAATATGTGATATCCCTGTGGCCTTTCAAAGCTGCCCTCTAAAGACATTGATAAAAAGAGAGAAAGTAAATATGCTTAGAATATATGTTGAGAAAATTGAATAGGAGAAAATAAGCACCTAGTGAATCTAATAAAAGAATAAATAATTAATTCTTTAAAAACTGCTACCAACCCCCCCCCCCCCCCCTCCCAAGCTGTAAATGAGTACCTGCCCTCTTTAGGGTCATGGAAGGTAAAGCAGCGAGGGAAAGAAGAGATGGGCGCCGTCCTAAATATGCTGGCCCCTAGAGAAGCTGAGGTCTCTGATGCCTCATTGCCCGACGACCACATAGGTTATGGGAAACCTTTACCTTTCTTTTATTTTTTTATTCCAGAAATTCTGTTTTGTTTTTCAGTGTTTGTTTCAATTACTGAATTTTAAAAAATGGTGAAACCAACAATATCAAAAAGTCAAAGCGAGGCAGGGGTTGTAAGAATGTTTCTTTTGATCACGGGCTACTTGTCCCTTCAAAAACAAAATCTACACTGGACAAAAATTTGCAAGATAGCACACAAGCCCAAGGATTCTGGACATGAAAGGGCCGTAACATTTGACAAAAGACGTGACCTTCTCACAAGGGAAGGAGAGGGGGGACACTATTTTCTCCAAACGATTTTGCTATTTCGTGTCATTGTGCATTATGTGGCAAGGGTGGCTGCACCTTCTTTCAGCCAAGTTAAATGACTTTTTGACAGAAAGCAATCTTCTTTAAAAGCATGGAAGACAGAGGCCAGAGCCCAGTGGTTAAGACCGTGTGACTTCAGTCCCGGCTTCATGAAGTCCTGGGTTCCAATCTCGGCGTCAGCATCTTGTGAATAAAGGGTGGGGATTTTTACGATCTCCAAGGTCAACTTCAAGTGCAGACCTGCCAGTGCTTTATTTCCCTTTGTCTATATTCGCATGCAGAAGATCAAATATAGGCGTTAACTATCATGTACTGTATGTCAGCGTTGGGTGGGTTATGGAAACACAACCATCCACAGATACATCCCCGGAGTCGGATTAAGGCTGCCTTCATAGTGGGGTAGACTGGGGGACTGTACTGAAGCCACGGCACACACATGATCACCCATCCAATCGGTAACCACGCTCAATGCATTTTAACCTTGGCTGGGGAAAGCAAGTCCTCTGACACTGTGCCATCCCGTCCCATAGGCATGTACATGTTTACAAAGACATAGTTATCTGAGCACTTTGTGTCTGTAGAGACATGGGTTTACAAGGATGATTCTTTTCCTCAAAAGCAGTTAGTTATCTGCATACAGGATTGTAAACTAACAGTTCTGTGCTGAGAAAAAAAGAAACATTGCAGTTTTCTGAAACAGTACCTCTGTGCTTAGAATGTATGTAAAAACCTTTTAACTGTAACACAACATTCGCACCGAGAAAGTGTGTACAGACAAAATATTTTAAGGGGCGCGTGTTTGTTAGATTGTGTGCAAAAAGAACTTACTGAGGAAGTGTGGAACGAGCAATCAGTTTGAGGGGCACTTAGCTGTGAAAATCCTGATACAAAGCGAGGTTATCCCGAGCAGCAGTTGATTGCTAAGAAAGTGTACAAGGACCGGTTATCCCTTGCAGAATCTGTCAGCCGAGAAAAGTGCATAAAGAATAGTTGTTCCAAAACAGATTTAGCCTGCAGAAGAAATATATAGAGAGCTATTTTCTGGACAAACTGTCGTATACTGAGATGTTCAGAAAGCATTTCTTTTCAGACAAAGTTTGTTGGTGAAAACGTAATCTACTTACAGCGGTTTTTTCCAAGACGTTTTTTTTTTTCTGATGAGAAAGTGTACAAAGAGCAGTTGTTTCAGACAAAACTTAACTCGCAAGAAAGTACATCAAGAAATGATTTTTTAATGGTTCTTTGATAAATTATTTTCAAACTGATTGCGAAGTTGTAAGTAGTTATCTGCAGTTTGTTTTCCTCTACTACTGTTTCCTCAAGAAGAAAGTACATCAAAAGCAATTTTTTGCAGACAGGATTAGCGTAGTGAGAAAGTGTACATACATTAGTTTTCACAGACAGCATTTGTCAGCTAAAAGTGGGCACAAATAGCTATTATCATCCTAGTTCTGTGCCTGCTGAGAATTTGTACAAAAAGAGCAGACATCTGGACAATAATCCCTATGCAGGTAAACTGTACAAAGTACCTGCCAACAAAATCTGAAATACAGAGCAAATGTATTATTCAGGCAGCGTTCGTTTTCACCGGGCAGGTACCTGAACAAAGAGGAATTATCTTGAATGTGTCTGTAAAGAAAGGGAGGATGGTTTAACAAGGAACAATTATCTCCTATGGTATTTCCTGAAGGTTGTGTCATTTTGGAAATAGTTGCTGTAACTTTTTTACTCGCCATTATTAGTGTTGAGAGCACGGGAAAGTGTTTGAATGTTCAATACTAAAACTGCTGAAGCTCAAATTACCGTGAATACACACTGAATTGAGAAGAGAGAGAGAGAGAGAGAGAGAGAGGAGAGAGAGAGAGAGAGAGAAGAGAGAGAGAGAGAGAGAGAGAGAGAGAAGAGAGAGAGAGAGAGAGAGAGAGAGGAGAGAGAGAGAGAGAGAGAAGAGAGAGAGAGAGAGAGAGAGACAGAGACAGAGAGACAGAGAGACAGAGACAGAGAGAGACATAGAGACAGAGACAAGACACAGAGAGAGAGATGAACGAGAGAGAGAGAGAGAGAGAATGAAGATAGAGATAGAGATGCAAGAGAGAGAGATGAAGAGTGAGATGTACGAGAGAGAGTAGAGAGTAGATCGAGAGAGACAGAGATGCATGGTAGTGAGAGAGAGATGGTAGTGATGATTATAATGTCAATTGACTATCATAATCGCTGAAAGGTACAAAAAAACGCAATAATGACAATCAGATAATGATGCAAGCAAATATGACAACAGTTTTTTTTTCTATTCTTCTGTCCTTTACCATTAATCTGTCTGTGTCTGCCTGTCGGTCTATGTGTGTCTGCCTGTCTGTCTGTCTGCCTGTCTGTCTGTCTGTCTGTCTGACTCTTTCTGTCACACACACACACACACACACACACACACACACAACACACACACACACACACACACACACACCACACACACACACACAGGCCTTTTTACACTTCAGCAGTGATGCAGTTCCTTTTTTTTTGTTTAGCTAGGTTTGGTTTGTTTGCCCTTCTTGGTTGTGTTGTTGTTGTTTTTCCTAACACCTAGTGGCTGTCTATTCACGACTCTATTTTGCGTGTGGCACGCACACTGCTTCAGGTGTTCAATCAAAATAATTTACTTTCTTGGCGTCGCCACATCCCCCCCCCCATCCCACCTCCCTGCTCCCCATCCTGTGAGAATTTTTGTCTCTGACCACCTCCTCTCCCCTCTCTCTCTCTCCCTCTTGATTCCTCTCTCTTGCTCTTTATATCACCATGAAACATGATATTAGCTCTTTTTTTTTTCTTTTTTTCTTTTGTTAACTTGCGTTTTCTTCTTCTTCTTCTTCTTCTTCTTCTTCTTCTTCTTCTTCTTCTTCTTCTTCTTCTTCTTCTTCTTCTTCTTCTTTTCTTCTTTGCATCCTTGCATTCTTTGCATTCTTCTTCTTCTCCTTCTCTTCTTCTTCTTCTTCTTCTTCTTCTTCTTCTTCTTCTTCTTCTTCTTCTTCTTCTTCTTCTTCTTCTCTCTGTCTCTGTCTCTGATCTCTCTCTCCCCCCCCTCCTCTCTCTCTCTCTCTCTCTCTCTCTCTCTCTCTCTCTCCTCTCTCTCTCTCTCTCACTCTCTCTCTCTCAGAGTGCTTATTCCATTATCCTCGATATAAAATAATAAATCAAATCAAATCAATCAAAATCAAATCAAATCTCTCTCTCTGTTCTCTTTCGCTCTCCTGTCTCTCTCTCTCTCTGCTGTCTGTCTCTCTGTCTGTCTCTCTTTCTATATCTCTCTCTGTGTGTCCCTCTATGTCTCTCTGTCTATCTCCCTTTCTCTCTCTATCTCCCTCTGTCTTTCTCTGTTTCTGTCTGTTTCTGTCTGTCTGTCTGTCTGTCTGTCTCCATTACCATTGGACATAACAGCTGCCGAACAGTGTTTTCAGCACATGATTTGTATAAACAACGGCAAAACATTGAATTGCTACCTATCTCCTAGAATGCACACAAAGAAATAAATATTTCAAAGAATCAGTGCCTGCCAGACTTTAAACACAAAGCAATTATCTCAATCAATCAGCATTGTTCAATCGGGGGTAACTAAATAAAGAGCAATTATTCGTAATGCATTTGCAGTGAAGCGCAGGAGATGTGCTTTCACAAAGAGCAGTTGTCTCAAAGAGCAGGACTCAGGGGTGTCATCATTTGGCAAGTGATGCTGGGTTGTTGTTGTTTTTTTAGTAGTTGCCCATTATCATCCCTTGCTTTCAAAGGTACTTGATTGCTGAAAACTGTGATTGCTTAAAAACACATTACACGGGACACTCTCGTTTTATAAACAAAAAATAAAGGAGAGGGAGAGACAGAGACAGATGGACAGACAGACAGACAGACAGACATACAAACAGACAAACAAAGGTGATTATAATGGAAATGGTAAAGATGATGGTGGTAATAATTATGATGATATTGATCTTTCATTTCAGTCCTGTTTCTGTCAGCTTCTCTCTCTCCTGCTTTCTTCCTACCCCCTCTCTCTCTTTTACACACACACGCACACACACACACGCACACGCACACACACACACACACAGCACAGCACGCACGCACCACGCACACACACACACGCACGCACACACACACACGCACAACACACCACGACACCACACACCACACACACACCACACACACACACACACACACGCACCACACACCACACCACACACACACACACACACACACACACACACCACACACACACCGACCCAGGATGCCTTTGATATTGTTTGTGCCAGCCAGGGTTCAGGATGTGATTCCAACCTTGATCCCCATCCTCTTTCTGTGATTGTTGTGTTGTTATTCCAGTGCCCAGTGCCTGGCTATTCCCTGTCCTATTTTGCGTGTTGCACGCACACTGTTTCAGGTGTCAACAAGGTAATGCATTTCCTGGGTGTCATCTTCTTTCTCACTAAACTGGGGATTTTTGTCTCTGAATTCCGATCCCCAATTTCCCATTTTCACCCCTACTCCGACTCTTTATTTTTAGTTGTGTTGAAATTCATGCCCGCTTTTTTTATAGAATTTTTTCTTTTCTTTATCTGTACAAAAGGTAGATATTTCAAGCATTATATATCTGTTAAGAAGGTGGCATACACTAAAACAAACATCTCAAATTGCATTGATTTACGCCAGAAACAGGATTTGTACAAAGAGCATTTGTCTCAAACTGATGCGTCTGCTTAGAAAATGTTCACAAAACAGGTGACACAAACAGCCTTTATCTACAAGTAATTTGTAAAACAGCAGTAAATAAAAGAAAATACGAAATGCTGTATTTCAGCTAGAATGCAGACATATTTTTCCTAAAGAATGTCTGTCTGCCAGACCTTATACACAAAACATTTATATTAATCAATCTTTTTTTTCCAAGGGGAAGCAACTAAATAAAGACCAATTATTTTCAATGCCTCTGCAGTGGATTGCAGGAGACGGACAAAAACAAAGAGCAATTCTTCAAATGTCATGTCTCAAGCCTGTCACCGTTTGGTTACAGTAGCAAGGTTTTGTTTTACTGCTTATTATCAGTGCTCATTGTGAATGTGTTGTTTGACTGCACAATACTCTGACTGCTGATATGCAGGTAAAGAGTGCAAATTTACCTTTTCAAAAACAAGGAAGAGAGAAGAGAGAGAGATTTGATTTGATTTGATTTGATTTATTCTTTTATATCGAGGATAATGGAATAAACACTCTGTACTTTTTTTCATCCAGTCCCCGTGTGTGTGCAGTTTTGTAAATGTCATCTGTTCCACCGGCACACGATGGCCTACTCTTACGAAAAGCGGAACAGGATTTGACGTGTGCGCAAGGTGTTCTGCGTGCGTTCGCACACGGGCTTTGGTTTAAAGTCTCATCCGAAGGACTTTTGGGGAGAGTGGGAGTCAGTACTGAAGATAACTCCAGGAGAAAACTCTCTTCGACCGGACTCGAACCGGGTCGTCAAATTGCCAGCGCAATGTTCTGACCACTAGGCTATCCGAGAGAGAGAGAGAGAGAGAGAGAGAGAGAGAGAGAGAGAGAGAGAGAGAGAGAGAGAGAGAGAGAGAGAGAGAGAGAGAGAGAGAGAGAGAGAGAGAGAGAGAGAGAGGGAGGGAGACAGAGACAGAGACAGAGACAGACAGACAGACAGAGAGACAGAAAGAGATACATGCTAGCATTTGGTAGGCCGTAGAAACACCGAATTATACAATATATTAAATATAACTTATACTGAAAAAAGTACTCACATCTCCACACAGAAGAAATACTTTAAGGGAGAGTATCTTCTTTCACAGAAAAGTCATAAAAATGACAACACAATTATTGAATATTGAACACAAAATATTAAATGATATGCCACAAGTGGACGCGTAGGTTAGTGATGCATTTGCATAATGTGCTCTATTAGGATGACGGGACAGCTCAGTGGTCAGACCGCTCGCTCTTCCCAAGTCAATTTAAGCAGTGTCGAGCGTGGTTACCAGTTGCATGGGTGACCGTTTGCCCGCCTTGGCTTCAGTACAGTTGCCCAGTTCACCCAGCTGTCAATGGGTATCTGCCCTCTTTAGGGTCAAGGCAGGTAAAGCAACGAGGGAGAGGATGGACGCCGCCCTCAGCATGCTGGCCCCTAGAGAAGCTAAGGTCTCTGACGTCTCGCTCCCCTACGACCACAATATGTTATGGGACACCTCTACCTTTGCCTGCTCTATTGGGAAGTGCGTTGTAGTGGAGGTGAAAGAGTTCCAGTGTGACACTTGAAAAAACCGATGATGTGTCAAGGGTTGTCTTCTTCCACCTCCCCTTCATTATTTTCAGGTCACTCCAACACAGGGTCCATGTGTCAGACTAATCAGCTTATTGATTGCGGGGACGTGTTCAAAGGATGAACTCTACACGATGTAGAAGGAGACACAAACAAGAAAAAAAATCAATGAGGGATCCTACATGTCGATGGATTCTGTCTATAAAACACTCTTGACCTTTCCCAGAAAAAATCCACCCCTGAAGAAAATGGAGAAAAGCCGTGGAAAACCTTGTTTAATTTCTGCGTCCTGCACCTTCTTTTGCCAACAAAATTACCACTGCTTGGCTCATGCACAGAGTTCAGCTTCTTGTGCAATAGGCAAGAGAAAAGACAATGTAAAAATATGAAGAATTTTCATGTTACTATTTTGACAAAAATAAAACACGAAATACGTAATACGTGAAACCGAGAGCAGTGTGGTCAGATACAAAAACATCAACGCTATGTAAAGCCTCTAAAGCCTGTGTACCTGGGGTTTTTGTAGATCAACCTCCTGCTATCTCTTCCCAATAGCAGATCAACCTCGTGTTATCTCTTCCCAATAGCAGATCAACCTTGGTGTTATCTCTTCCCAATAGCAGATCAACCTTGGTGTTATCTCTTCCCAATAGCAGATCAACCTTGGTGTTATACCTTTATATGATGTCAAAACATCTAGGTACTTTTGAGGTTATTTATTGATTTATTTTTATATCAAGGATGATGGATCCATGGAATAAGCACTCATGTGCTTTTTTCTATCCAGTCCTCGTGTATATGCAGTTTTGTGAAACTTGTCAACTATTCCCACCGGTATACAATGGCCTACTCTTAGGAAAAGCGGAGCAGGATTTAACGCGTGCGCAAGATGTTCTGCGTGCGTTTGCACACGAGGCTTCGGTTTACAGTCTCATCCGAAGGACTTTTTGCGAGAGTGGAATCAGCACTGATGTTAACTATAGGGGAAAAATCCCCTCAAACGGGAATCGTACCCGGGTCGTCAAAC
>CM060332.1:2632601-2660101 GCA_030674155.1 Stramonita haemastoma
GAGAGGAGAGAGAGAGAGAAGAGAGAGAGAGAAAGAATGATGATGACGATGATTTTGCGATGATGATGACAATGAGGAGAATGGTAGTAACCATGATGATAAAGATAATAATGGTGATGATGGTGATGATGAAAACGGGATAGTACGGGGATTTTCTGATTCTTCAGCCTTTTTGCTCACACACACACACACACACACACACACACACACACACACACACACACACACACATACACACACACACACACACACATACACACACACACGCGCGCGCGCGCGCGCGCGTGCAGGCCGGTCAGAGCGGATGACAAAACTTGCAAAACCGGATAGATAAGGGGACAGGATGTAAAACAAATAGTACGTGAGTACTTATTCCATTATCCTCGATAGAAAAGAATAAATAAAATGAAATAAATAAACACATACACAGACACACATACGCGCGCGTGCGTGCGAATGCACAGGTGCGCGCGCAGGCACACACACACACAAACACACACACACACACACACACACACACACACACACACACACACACACACACACACACACACACACACACACACACACACACACACACACAATTTGTTTTTCCCTGTGGCCTTTGACTTTGTTTACAGCAGTGATGGCACATTCTTTCATTCTATTGCTGATCGATTTTTCCTTTACCTGTCTTTTTGGCTTTGTATTTGATTGCCTTGTTGTTTTTCTAAAGCCCAGTGGCTGGCTATTCTCTTTCCCTGCTTTGCGTGACGCACGCACACTGTTTCGGGTGTCAACAAAATAATTTGCTTTGTGGATATCTTCCTCCCCCATCTCCCTCTACCCATAGTTGTTTGTTTTCATCCCCTGCCCCCTCATCTTCCATTCCTGCCTTAAACATCTCTTCTTCTTATTTCAATGGAGTATGCTAGGCACGTATCGTTTGTCATTGGCTGCTTTATTCATTGGTTTATTCATTCGTTATTTATTCCTCATTCATGCATTTATTTGTTCATTTCTTTCTCTTTCCATTTCTATTTTGTCTTTTTTTCTTGTTTTCTTTCTTTCTGTCTTTCTTTCTTTCTTTTCTTTCTTTCTTTCTTTCTTTCTTTTTTTTTTCTTTCTTTCTTTCTTTCTTTCTTCTTCATATCTGTATTTTTAGCTAACACATAGTTCTAAAGTTTGCTTTTTTCTTTTATTCTTTCTTTTCTCTTTTATGTTTTCTTTTTTTTCTTTTATTGTTTGTTTATGTTTTTGTTTGATTGCTTTACCTTTATCGGTTCATTTTTAATTTAATTTTTTTTGTCATCCTCTTCCTTTTTTTGTTGCTTTTTGTCTTTCCGTTTTGTAGTTTTACGATGCATTGACCATCCTGCTGGGCCGTGCATATAAGTCACACACACACACACACACACACACACACACACACACACACACACACACACACACACACACACACACTGTATAATTAATTGTATGTTTCCATAACCTATACGCTCATTGAGGAGCTAGGCACATCAGAGACCTCAGCTTCTCCAGGGGCCAGCATATTGAAGGCGGCGCCCATCTCCTCTTCCTCGCTTCTTTGTCTTGCCTGTTTATAAAGACGGCAGGTACCCATTAGCAGCTGGGTGAAGTGGGGGACTGCACTGAAGCCAAAGTGTGTGAAATGTCACCCTTCCACTTGGTAACCAGGCTCAACGCTACTGAACCTTGGCTTGGGGAGAGCAGGTGTGTTTCGCCATTGAGTATCCTGTCCCTGACATAAGGAGGAACAAAAAAGGAAGTTTCGTTTAATTAATTGGTGCACAGTGTTAATCTGAGGTTTTTCAGTTAACGAGGTAACAGCCCTGGGTGATCTCTGTGGTTGGTAGGGCGATAGATATTCATTATGACTTGACAAGTATGATTGAATCTTTTCGTGTCCTTTTTCTGCTTCGGGGGAAGTTTTTTTCTTTCTTTTCTCCTTTCAAGGAGATGGGATAGCTCAGTGGTCAGAGGGCTCGCTTCCCCCCAGTCAAAGTTAAGCAGCATCGAGCGTGGTTACCAATTGGATGGGTGACCGTTTGCATGCCTTGGCTTCAGTACAGTCCTCCAGTTCATCCAGCTGTAAATGGGTACCTGCCCTCTTTAGGGTCAGGGAAGGTAAATCACCGAGGGAGAGGAGATGGGCGCCGCACTCAATACGTTGACCCTTGGAGAAGCTGAGGTCTCTAATGCCTCGCTCCCCTACACTCACATAGGTTATGGGACACTTTTTTCTACGCTTACCACCGTTTTACCTCCTTTTATTCTTTTTTTTTGGTGCTCATTTACCTTTTCTCCTTTTGTATTCTTTTGTTTCTTGACCCCTTTTCTTGACTCTTTCTTTCTTTTTCAGTGCTTCTTTATTTTTTTCTCTAATCTTGTTTCTTTCTTTTTCCTTTCATTCCTTCCAAGCTTTTTTTTTATATTTCTTTCGTAATTTATCTCTTCTTTTTCTTTCTAAGTTATTTCAAATTTCCTTTCTGAGCTGAGTCGTCTCGCGCAGTAGGAGAGGCATGGACTGTCTATCACCAAGCGCTAATAAACAAAGTTACGGGATAGCCTAGTGGTCAGAATATTGCGCTCGCAATCTGACGACCTGGGTTCGACTCCCGTTGGAGGCGATTTTTTTCTTGGAGTTAAGATCAGTGCAGACTCCACTCTTCCCAAAAGTCCTTCGGATGAGACTATAAACCGAGGCCCCGTGTGCGAACACACGTAGAACATCTTGCGCACACATTAAATCCTGTTCCGCTTTTCGTAAGAGTTAGGCCATTGTGTGCCTGTGGGGACAGATGACACGATTTTACAAAACTGCATACACACGGGGACTGGATGTAAAGAGACATGAGTGCTTATTTCAGTGTCTTTAGAGCGCAAAGCTGGGTATTTAAGTATGGAGGCAAACAGTTACCCATGCAGCAGACCCATCCCCATCTCCACGGCAATGAAATAAAATAAAAGCTGGATAATCCAACCTCCTGTGCTATCACATCGCACATCACTGTAACAGTGATGGGAACACTGGGAAAAGATGGCAATATTTACACAACTGCATACATACGGAGACTGAAAGAAAAAAACCACACGAGTGCTTATGCCATTATCCTCGATATAAAAGAGTAAAACCAAAATAAATTTTAAAAATAATAAAGCACCTGGCCAGAGGCAGGCAGCATTTGACAGGGACAGTGTCTGGCATGTGTAGGGCTGATGATGCTGAGCATCCCTGATAGTCCGCGCAGCCTCCTGGATACTGCTGACTCCCCCAGGTGCATCCTCTTTCCTAAAACAGTCATGTAATTGATTTACATGATTGTATGGTACTACGTTTTGTTGGATTGTGTTTCATTGTATTGTACTGTTTTGTGTTGCGTAGTGTTGTATTGCAGTGTATTTTGTTCTGTTTCATTGTATAGTATTGTATCACATTGCATTGTATTGTGCTGCGTTATGTTGTATTGTATTGTGCTGTGCTGTATTGTATTGCACTTTAGTTTGTTCCATTGTATTTTATTGTATTGATTGTAATTGTACTGATATTGTATTGTATTTGCGTTGTATTGTACTTGGGTAGTAGGTGGTGTTGCGATAGTGTTGTTTTTGTCAGTCTATTTTCTTCTGTTTCATTGTATTTAGTAGTTTGTATTCACATTGTCATTATCGTATTGTATATGCTGTATTTATGTATTGTATTGTATTGTATGTATGTGCTGTGTTGTTTTGTATTGCAATGTATTTTGTTCCATTGTATTTTATTGTATTGTATTGTACAGTAATGTATTGTGTTGTGCTGTATTGTATTCATTTTATTTTGTTCAATTGTATCGTATTGCATTGTATTGCTTGCATTGTTGATTGTGTTGTATAGTGTTGTGTTAAATTTTATTGCATTGTACTTCGTTGCATTTCATTGTATTACACTGCAGTGCTTTGTATTGATTGTATCGTATCGTATTGTGCTGTATTGTATTTTATTGTGTGCCACTTTCAGTCAAGCAGATTTCAGTGTGTAAAATTTGAGCTGCTCTTCAAGAAGAGTAGCGCGTCACCACGAAAACAGCGCTGCCAGCCTAAGAGTAATTCCTGCATGTTACTTAAAAACAAAATTTCTACCTGTAAACGTAATACTCTAAGCACTTTTTTAGAGGCCCCCAAATGGGGCTAGGGACGTGACCTCCCTAGGGATGCCTTAGGCAGCATCTTGTTTCGTGTCTACTGTAATTATCGGCACAACTGACACTGCAAACAGGTCTCGTAGGTAGTGAACTCGCTGACACAACTTTTCTTGGACGGACGAGTATAGGCCTACCATCTTTATTTTATTTATTATTACCACTTTATGTCACAGCAGATTTCTCTGCGTGAAATTCGGGGCTGCTCTCCCCGGGGAGAGCGTATCGCCATAAGTGCAGCACCATCCATTTTTTACAATACTTTTTCCCTGTCTACAACTTCTTCTTCGTCGTCGTCGAACACTCAGACAGCAACTGCTGTTTGTCTCTTATATGAGCAGAAATGCGTTGCACTGCCGTTAAGCACCTAATATATCAGTCTCAGCGCATCCTAACTTCGGCGTGGGAGAGGGTTGTTATCTTTTAATTGTTTTGGGATAAAAATTTAAAAAAAGAAAGGCAGGAGAAGGTTCCAAGAAGGCATTGGATAGACAAAAAGAAGGTGACAGACAGACAAAAAACCAAGGCAGAAACAAAGAGAGGGATAGAAAAGAGGGAATTTGTAGCACAGAGTTTCCAGAAGGTGGGATGCTGTTTATACTGACAGGCCCCCAGCATCCCCACGGGGGGAGAAATCCTGTTTCACGTCCATTGTCGTCACAACTGAAACAGGAAACCAGTGACCCCATTGACATCCCTCTGCTGGGACATAGGGAAATACCATCTAAGAGTACCTTTTACTTTAGGATGATTTGTTCTTCCCAGATGTGTACATAGTCATCTGTAATAACAAGACTAGAGCAGCAACACGTTTGAAGCTTATATCATGTCCCGTCAACAGAAAGGTACACAGTGAGAAAATGCAATTATGAAAAAAATCATTTTCGAACCTTAATTTGTAACTCAGGGAGTGGAGGAGGCTGGTTGTAAAATCTTTAGTGGTGCCCCCACGATACAGGATACGGGATAATCAATACGGGATATGTGACCGTGAAGGAACTTGTTGCTATGCTTCATGGTGATGCATGTAGGGGGTTGCCAGTTTAAATGATATTTTAGCATAATCATATGAAACCTTCTTAACAACCGACAAATCAGACCAAAAACCAAAAACAAAAAAACTCTTATTACCGTGTCAAGGGGCATTCATTCTTCCACCCACTAATAATTATCATTCTAAAAATCATCATCATCATCATCATCCCTCTAACGCCAATCGCCCTGTATCAGAATAATCAGCTTATTGATCGTGAACACACGTGTGTGTGTGTGTGGGGGGGGGGTGGGGGGGGGGGGGGGGGGGGGGGAGGGGGGGGGGAGGGAAGACTGAAGAAAAAGACGACACGGGAGAAGAAAGCAAACAGTCAGATCAATAACAGGATCAAAACAAGGTGATGGATTCTGTCCGTAAAGCGATCTTGACCTCACAGCCATGCCCCCTTCCAGAGAAAAGGGGGGGTGGTGGTGGGGGTGGTCGGGGTATTGGGGGTGGGGGTGGGAGTGGCGGTTTACAGGGTCTTGCTCAAAACCATTTACGTGTGTTTTCACCTCTTTTTCTTCACTATCAACTAAAACCAAATTTAAGAAAAACAGCCTCTGCCACTGTCATGTCTTGCAAAATGTTTAACAGCTTGCAACATATTCAAAATGTCGAAAAAATATATGAAAACTAGTAAAATAGTGAAAAAGTCTTCTGGTCATTCAAACGAAATTTGTAAAACTGTAATGGAAAAATGTGTGTGTGTGTGTGTGTGTGTGTGTGAGGAGAGACAGAGAGAGTGAGAGAGTGAGAGAGGATGATGAGAGAGAGGATGAGAGAGAGAGAGAGAGAGAGAAGAAGACAGACAGACAGACGACGACAGACGACAGACAGACAGACAGACAGAGGACAGAGACAGAGACAGAGACAGAGAGACAGAGACAGAGAGAGTAGATTGCAAAGGCGGGAAAATATCAGTGCTATTTTAAGGTTCTGAATCCGGCAGGTGTTTCGTAGGCTGCATCTTCCTAGTTGCAGACGAGGTCGGCATCTTTTCTATTTTAGCCTGCGCTGTCTGCAGTGTATGACAGATATGCGCTGATGTTCACATTACCTGACTGTTCAGGACTGTAAATAGAATGAAGCGACTGAAAATAGATTCTGAGGGAATGTCCTATTCTACATATTTCAAGGACATATTTGGGGGGGGGGGGTCATTCTTTTTTGTTCTGTGATGAATATACTAAGACCTTACAGCATCTTGAGCAATGACGTAGGCCCTACAACGTTTTGTTTTGTATAGTTTTGTTTGAATTAAGACGACGTGTTTTCTTCTTCGTCGTTGTCAAAGGCTCAGACGAATTGATCGATGTCTGTCATATGGGCAAAACAGCGTGCGCTGCCGTTAAGCGCCTGACAAGTCAGATTCATGCATCAGCCGACTTGGGCGTGGGAGAGAATTGTTATCTTTTCAATCTTTCGGGGAAAGAAAAAGGCAGGAGAAGGGACCAAAAATTCAGAAAAAAATAGACAAAGAGGAAGTGACAAGAAGAAGAGAAACAAGCCCAAAAGAAAGAATGAGATGGGAAAAAAAGGAAATTTCTAGGACACAATTTCTTGAAGACAGGGATGCTATTTGCACTGACAGCCCCCCAACCCCACCCCACCCTGACATCCTAACTAGGAAGAACAGTTCTAGAACATTGCATTATCGTGACAATCACGTTTTTCGTTGTTGGGTTTTTGTTTTTATTTTATATTGAAAATTTCTTTGGGACGTGAAAGCATCCCGAGCTAAAGATAAGTAAAGAAGGGAAAGGAGAGGAACTGTTGCTTTGTTCATGTTGTGCGTAATGAGAGACAAAAGAGCAGCTATTTGGAACTACTTGGTTTATTCATGTTGTGCGTAATGAGAGACAAAAGACTAGCTATTTGGAACTACTTGGTTTATTCATGTTGTGCGTAATGAGAGACAAAAGACTAGCTATTTGGAACTACTTGGTTTATTCATGTTGTGCGTAATGAGAGACAAAAGAGTAGCTATTTGGAACTGTATTAGCTTATAAATTCATGTTGTGCACAGACCAGCTATTTGGAACTACATGGTCTATTTATGTTGTGCATAATGAGAGACCAAAGACTATATATTTGGAGCTACTTCTGTCACATTTTCATCTCTTCTTCCAGCCTTCCCATCGCTCTACCCCACCCCACCCCCCAAAATCAGTCTGAACGCCTTTCTGCTAGCTTTTAGAGAATGCCTCCACTAGCTGCCATGTTTCAGTTCAATAGAATTTCAGGATAAAATAACTATATCGTCCAGTTTGCGATTGGGGAATTTTTTGTTATTGTTCAATAATGGAAGGAAAGTTGCAGGATGGTTAAGAAGTTCGCCTGCCAACAAGTAAGCCGTGAGGTTCTGGGTTCGATTCCGAGCCTCACCCTTTCCTCCCAGCTTGACAAAAAAATCGAACCGAATGTCAAAGTCATTCGGATGAGACTATAAACTCAGGCCCCGTGTGAGAACGCACGCAGAACATCTTGCGCACACGTTAAAAATCCGTTCCGCCTTTCGGAAGAGCAGGCCATTGTGTGTCGGTAGGAGCGGATGACAACAAAAAACAACCAGCATGCACACAGGTGTCGTGTTTAGACACCATCCCTGAAGAAAAATCGGGGAGTTGAAGTCCTCAGGGCGGTTCGGGGCTGTATATGGCAACGTTCTGGTGGCTCCTGCGACGGTACTGGAACAATTCGTATCGGTCATTGCCTTTCCAATGGATCATTCCAGTGGCGTGGAGAGGGGGGTCTGCTGCATGGGTAACAGCTTGCCCTCCATACTTACTTACCCAGGCTTTTTGCTCTAGAGTCTGTTTCTGTTCTGTCTGTCTGTCTGTCTTTGTCTGCCTGTCTGTCTGTCTTTGTCTGTCTGTCTGTCTGCCTCTCTCTTTCTCTCTCTCTCTCTCTCTCTCTCTCTCTCTCTCTCTCTCTCTCTCTCTCTCTCTCTCCTCTCTCTCTCTCTCTCTCTCTCTCTCTCTCTCTTCTCTCTCTCTCTTCTCTCTCTAAAGTTCAACTTGTGACAGATTAATTCAATAACTAGCAATAAGTACTCTAGAAAAATATGCGTGTAGAATTCTATTTTGGACACAATTCACGTTAAAACCTGTCTCGCCCAGTTTAAATCTTAAGTGCCACTTATGTTCTGAGACAGGCTCAACTCCCTGAAAATGTCCTTAAGTGTCTTCTTATCTGTTTTCTCCCCTCGTCCCCGTTCTTGATGCATTCTACTTCATGTCTGTCCGTGTCTGTCATTCTTCTTTGCAGTCTGTCTGTCTCTCTGTCATCTGTCTGTCTGCATGCGTTTTATTATATCTTTTTCATCCTCTTTTTTATCTAGTGATATTTCAACATTCATTACATATCAAAGTGCTGTACCTATCAAGGACAGGGAATGGATTAAAAACAAAAAGGACCTAAGCACTAATCTGTAAGCCTTGGAAATAAAGCTCTTCCTCTTTTTCCTCTTTCTCCTGCTCCTCGTCATCTCTCTATCATCTCTCTTGCCCTCCACACTTACTTACCCAGGCTTTGCGTTCTAAAGACTAGAGCGCAACTCTATAGTCTTCCAAGACTGATGGGTGCCTACTACTATCATCTCTCTATCATCTCTCTCTCTGTCTCTCTGACTCTGTCTCTCTGACTCTGTCTCTCTCTCTCTCTCTCTGCCTCTCTCTCTTTCTGTCTCTCTATGTCTCTCTCTGTGTCTGTCTCTCTGTCTCTGTCTCTCTATGTCTGTCTCTGTCTCTGTCTCTCTCTCTTCTCTCTCTCTCTCTCTCTCTCTCTCTCTCTCTCTCTCTCTCTCTCTCTCTCTCTCTCTCTCTCTCTCTCTCTCTCGAAGACGGGATAGCCTGGTGGTCAGAGTGATGCGCTCATGATCTGCTCACTCGGTTCGAATCTCGTTTCAAGAGGATTTTCCTCTGGAGATGTTCTGCGTGCGTTCGCACACGGGGCCTCGGTTTACAGTCTCATCCGAAAGACTTTCGGGGAGAGTGGAGTCAGCACTGATGTTAACTCCAGGGGAAAAATCCCCTCCAACGGGAATCAAACCTGAGTCGTCAGATTAGCGAAAGTAATGTATGCATGTAGGCCTATGTCTGTGTGCTTGAAAGTGATATGATTCATGTTGGATGTTGTATTATATGTGCTTCATGAATCTGGTTTTATGACATGAATCGCTTGTTTAGGCGTAGGTTGCTTTAAAACCTTATTTTGTTTAAAATTGCAGTATTTGTATGTGTTTTATGATTTTCTTGAGCCAGTTGGGATTTGAATTACATAGAAAAGTAGTCTTGAACCAGCTGCAATGGCGCAGTGGTTAGCGATTTGTATTTCGGACTGGAAGGTAGTGGGTTCAAATCCCATAAAAGTCACATTTTTTCGGACTCTGGCTGGCTCCTACCCCAGTGAGAAGACTTCGACCACACGGTTGAGCTTCATCCACTTTACGGATGCAAGTTTGAGAGGATTGCTTAAATTTTCTGACCAAACTTGCAGGTGTCTATATTGATGCGCTCCCTGCGGACTTCCAACCCTGAGAATGAGACATAACGAATCTGGGTATGTCTGTGGCGGGGAGATTGAAACGAGTGGAGTAGGAACAGCAGGACAGGGACGTCACAGAAGATGAGGCAGGAAAAACAAGTGGTCTTGAGTCACTACTACTACTACAAACTTTTTGCAAACTTCTGATAAATGACAAGGTGCAATACTTGCTGAGCTATTCTCTTAAACTTTTCTTAAAGATTTTCTATAAAACTGATTCACTAGTGACTCAAGGGCTGGTCTTTCCTAAGAGAAAAAGATGACTATTGATGCACTGGTAAAGCTTGCACAACTGCTCCGCTATCGCAGGAAAACGATGCAATTCAGTCAGTTGGGGTCCCAAAGTTATCTATGGGGTGCGGCCGACTCGTAGCTATAAAAGCATGGTCCTAGCGAGCAGAAACGTCGGTTGTAGATGGTTTGGTGGCTCGGCTACCATAGGGATCGGTTCAGATCTGTCTGTCCCCTTACCGCGGAATGTAAATACTATACCCAAGGGCACCCCCTCCTATTAATACGTGGGCGGGTATAGGCCCTGACATCTCTGCCTGCATTGTTCCCTTCTGTCGATCAATAGAGTCCACTGCCGGTACACGGCTCTGCATGCCAGCCATTAGCAAGGCCAGAAGTGGGATGGGGAAAGACATATGGTAGGTCAGCTGTGTCAAAAGTTGTAGACGTTTCGCTTTGTCGTATGCTGGATCAGCTGTGTCGAATGTCGTGGGATTATTGTCCTTGTTCACTTTTAAAGCAGTGACTTTAGGGGGAGTGAGAAATCACTTGACAAAATTTTACCGCTTTTTGTTTTTTTTCCTGCAAAAAGTTTGGACATGTACCGATATGTACCGATATGACTGTTTGACTGGAGCAAAATACTACCATTTTGGGGTCTGAGAGTAAAAAAAAATGTTTGTTTTCACCATAAAAGGGATACTTGAGAACCAAGAGTACTGCTTTCGCTGCTTTTGTGTATGATTAAGACCAGCTAACATAGTTTTTAAAAACTCCCATTTTTTTAAAAACACGCAAATCTAAATAAATACGCAAAAATAAAAGGGAATGGATTTATTCAAATGACAGTTACTGAAAATGAATTAGCTGTTCCCAACATACAATTCTATTTACATACATGTCAAGAAAAATCTCTCCGCTAAGCCGCTCTACTTTACTTGTACTCCTGGTAATTTTTGTCAATTTTTTTTTAAAGTGAAATAAAACAACTTTTACAAACTATAGTGTCACTCCAAGACTTACAAAACGACTCAGACGTAATGGAAAGTCTAATTCCTGTATAATAAAAAGATTAACTTCAATTACAATGCTCGACTAATAAGTTTAAAGTAAAAGAGTACATCACGCATCTTTGCAAAAGTGCGAAAAAAATTTTTTCCATTATTCTAAGCTGCACTCTTAACTAAAAAAAAAAAAAAAGCAATTCTGCATCATCTAGTACTAATATTACTTTTTTAACGGCTTTTGTGGACGCTTAACATTTGTAAAGATATTCCGGGGTGCACTTAAGAAATACTGTGATGCTCTTTTTGCCAAAAACAAAAAACTAGTGTGAAAGGGATTTCTTTTAACGTAGTTCAACTTTTCGAAAATAAATTTGTACTTTTAGGAACGGGTTTTTTTCTTTGAGAGAGAGAGAGAGAGAGGAGAGAGAGAGAGAGAGAGAGAGAGAGAGAGAGAGAGAGAGAGAGAGAGAGAGAGAGAGAGACGAGAGACGAGAGAAGAGAGAGAGAGAGAGAAGAGAGAAGAGACAGAGAGAGAGAGAGAGAGAGAGAGAGGATGCAGCACTTCCTGTTGCCGGGCTTTATGGGTACAAGTATTAGGGTAAAACGCATTTTTTTTAATGTTGGTTTGAGGAGGTGTTTTTATTTTGTTCAGTTCTTTACAATATACTGAAGAAATACAATGATGCAAATAAAATACGATAATAGTGTGGTGATGCTCTCTTTTCATGGTATTTCGTTAACGTTACCTTTGATTGTAATGATCGCTTATATCGCTTTTACCATATTCTATTCTAGGTAGGTTGACTGTTTGTGCGCCTTTGCTTCAGTACAGTCCCTTAGCTCACTCAGCTGTAAATGGGTACCTGCCCTCTTTAGAGTCAGAAAGGTAAAGCAGCGAGGGAGAGGAGATGGGCGCCGCCCTCAATATGCTGGCCCCTTGAAAAGCTGAGGTCTCTGACATCTCGTTCCTCAACGACCACGTAGGTTATGGAAAAAGTAATGACTCCACTCCCAAAAGTTCTTCTTATGAGACTATAAACTATGGTCCCGTGTGGGAACGCACACACACCATCTTGTGCGCACGTTAAAACCCGTTCCATACTTCGGAAAATTGGGCGATTGTGTGCCAGTCGGAACGGGCGACCATTTTTTCTTGGAAAAAAGTATGTCGTGTTTAGACGTCATCCTTAAGGTGGGTGAAAACTGTCGAAAACACAAAATCTGACGGTATGTAAACCTTGAAACACTAGCCGGAAAATGAAACACACACACACACACACACACACACACACACACACACACACACACACACACACAACACACACACACACACACACACACACACAACACACACACACACACACACACACACACACACACACACACACACACACACACACACACACACACACACGTTATTCAGTCATTATCTTTATTTCATTTTGCGTGGGTGTTTTTTTTTTGGCAACTTCTAGCCGAGGTATGACTAATGATATAATACACCGTTATATAAATACCCATACGACTATTATTATATGATATACATAGTTATACCATATGACTAACACCACACTATTATAGTGATTTTATTCGCATTATTATATTTCTTCAGTATATATGTATATGTATGTATGTAAGGATATAGATATAGATATAATATAGATATAGTATATATATATATATATATATATATATATATATATATATATATATATATATATATATATATATATATATATATATATAAGCTTTTAGTTTGTTGTCGCTATGTCATGCTGCTCAAGCCATTTAGGTGTCCTTAGTTCCTTGCTTAATGCTTCAATATTATAACCTTGTCTTTAGTACAGGTCAAAAAGTTGTTAGTTAGTTAGTTATTGATTGATTGAGATCTATCTATCTATCATCTAGCTAGCTAGTTAGCTAGCTATTCTTTAAACCGAGGTCCCGTGTGCGAACGCACGCAGAACATCTTGCGCACACGTTAAATCCTGTTCTGCTTTTCGTAAGAGTAGGCCATCGTGTGCCGGTGGGAACAGATGACAATATTTACAAAACTGCATACACACGGGGACCGGATGAAACAAAGCACATGCTTGCTTATTCTGTTATCCTCGATATAAAAGAATAAATTAATTCAATTAATTAATTAATTTCGAGGATAATGGAATAAACACTCATGTACTTGTTTACATCCAGTTCCATATGTATGCAGTTTTATAAATTTTGTCATCCGTTCCCACAGGCTCACAATGGTCTAATCATCCGAAAAGCGGAACAAGATTTAACGTTGAGCAGGATGTTCTGCATGCGCTCGTACTCGGGACCTCGGTTTATAGTCTCATCCGAATGAATTTTTGCGGGAGAGGAGTCAGTACTGATAAGTATTAACACCAGGGGAAAATATCCCCTTAAATAGGAATCGAACCCAGGTCAGCTGATCACGGGCGGAATGCGCATTGCTCTAACTAACCAGACTATCCTGTCCAGTCCTATTCGTGTAAGCGAAGCGCTAAGACCTACATAGAGGTTTTTAACGCTTTCAATCATGTTATGTTGAGATTGCCTTCAACCATGACAAACTTTTATCGTAACAGGAAATAAATCCTCTGAAATTCGAGAAGGGGTGCCTACAATAAATGGCGAGATGCTTGTCCCAGTCATACAGGTGCAAGCTTTGTCATCCATTGTGTGCGTACCTGACTCGCAGTGATTCTTTGGGATAGTGACCCAGACAGAATGCATAGTGGCCTAAACACAATGTTATTCACAAAAGCAGACACGTAATATAGACACTTACAACAGAGCAACAACAGACTAAAAGCTTTCAGTATGCTCAACAGCAATGGAAGTTTCAGTTTTCACATTTGGCAGCTGGTAGACATCCGTTTAGGGACGGGATAGCTCAGTGGTCAGAGCACTCGCTTTCCCCAAGTTAAGATTATGCAGCATCGAGCGTGGTTACCAAGTTGGTGGGTGACCGTTTAGGCGCCTTGGCTTCAGTATATTTCCCTAGTTCACCTGTCTGTAGGGAAAACCTTCTTTAGATCTTGATGTTAAATGTTTTTGGTAATTGGGAAAACGCTCTGTCTGTAAATGAGTACCTGCCCTCTTTAGGGCCAGTGAAGGCAAAGCAGCGAGGGAAAGGAGATGGGCGCCGCCCTCAATATGCTGGCCCCTAGAGAAGCTGAAGTCTCTGATGTCTCACTTCCCTACAACCACATAGGTTATGGGACATTTACTTTACCTTTAGCTTAGACGTCAATGTGTTCAAATTTTTAAGTTGAATTTTTTATAACAACCCTGACAACCGATATTACTTTAAACTATCCCTTTAAAACTCTTAGATAAATTTGTCATGGAATGGTTAGAACAAAAATGTAAAAATACATGAATGAGAAACTTTGGCAGAAAGTAAGAATGAGAGTGCACAAGGAAGTTCATCATCTAGGTGATCTTCTCAGCGTTAAGCGAGGGAACGCACACCAACAGCAATGATAACTACACTTCTGTTTAATTAAGACAAAACTCTAGGGTGGGATTTGAATCTCTTCGAAACTCGAACCCGGGTCAGCAGATCACGAGCGCATTACTCTAACCACCAGGCTGTCCTGTCCCCACACACTTTATGCGCACATAAAAAGAACCCACGGCAACAAGAGAGTTGTCTTTGGCAAGAATCTGTAGGAAAAAAGCCTCTCCATAAGGACAATAGACAAACATACAGGCAGGGTTTTTTCCTATTGTAAATGAGTGGCGCTGTCTCCTGGCGTCGTGCTCTCCCCGCGTAGAAAAACCTGCAGTGACATAAAGTGGAATGTAAATATTTTTCTAAAAAATGATGACATAATAATGATAATGATGTTGGTGTTGATGTTCATGATGATGATGATGATGATGATGATGATGATGATGATGATGATGATGATGATGATGATGATGATGATGATGATGATGATGATGATACTGATAATAATAATAATAATAACGACGTTATTCAAGATAACAGTAAAAACTGCAGCTACCTGAAAATAACACTAAATCGTTGAAATCCAGACTGTGCGACCTAGCATCTATCATTCTTATCAATAGCCATGAAGCCGGCTGCCTAATGGAATAGTAGACAGTGTGGTTTCAGTTTTCGGTTTTTCCCAAACCGGATTCGGTTCGGTTACACGCAGAATAATCTGTACAGGGCTTACGCTTCAACCATACCAGTGGGCTAAAGCGTCCTCATCGGCCTGATTCCATGCACTAGAAAAAGCCTCTTGGGCCCGTAACTAATTTACTTTGCTGCAGAAGGTGAAAGTCTTGTAATCAATATGCCAGGTGTGTGCGCGCACATTCGCACGCTAGTTACGGTTATGTATATATATATATTATATATATATATATATATATATATATATATATATATATATATATATATATATATATATATATATTATATATATATTATTATATATTATATTATATATTATATTATATATTATATATATTGAGAGAGAGAGAAAAAGGGAATGAAAGCTAATCCGAACTTATGATACACACACAGACACATAGATACACAGAAACAACACACACACACACACACACACACACACACACACACACACACACACACACACACACACACACACACACACACACACACACACACACGCGCGCGCGCGCGCGCGCGCAGCACACCACACCACACACACACACACACAGAGTGTGCGTGCGTTTGTTGTAATGTGTTGGGGTGTGTTTTGTTGTGTTGTGTGCGCGCGCACTACTACTGCTACTGCTACTACTACTACTACTACTACTACTACTACTACTACATACTACTACTACCACTACCACTACCACTACTGCTGCTGCTGCTGCTGCTGCTGCTGCGCTGCTGCTGCTGCTGAGCTGCGCTGCTACTACTACTACTACTACTACTACTACTACTGCTGCTGCTGCTGCTGCTGCTGCTGCTGCTACTACTGCTGCTACTACTACTACTGCTGCTGCTGCTGCTGCTGCTGCTACTACTACTACTACTACTACTACTACTACTACTACTACTACTACTGCTGCTGCTGCTGCTGCTGCTGCTGCTGTCACTACTACTACTATACTACTAACTACTACTGCTGCTGCTGCTGCTGCTGCTGCTGCTGCTGCTACTACTACTACTACTACTACTACTGCTGCTGTTACTGCTGCTGTTACTGCTGCTGCTGCTGCTACTACTACTACTACTACTACTACTACTACTACTACTATACTATACTACTACTACTACTACTTACTACTGCTGCTGCTGCTGCTGCTGCTGCTGCTGCTGCTGCTGCTGCTGCTGCTGTGTTGTTGTTGCTGTTGCTTCTTCACCTCCTCTTCCTAACGGTAAGGAAGTAACATGCGGTCTAAAATCCTAGAGAACGAAGCACGAACACATCAAAGAAAAATTGAAAAAAAAAAGGTCCTAAAACCAAACACGCACTAGTTATCACTGAACAAAGATAAATGTGACGCTCCATAAAAGTCGCATTGCACAAGAGGTCAATTTCAGTTATTGACAGTTATTACTCTGCAATAAAAAGCTTTTCAATACAAAAAACAGATTGAAAATCGGACAATTCTGTGCAAAATTATTACAAATTAAAATGGTAGACTGCAGGATGTGACAAAATGAAAACGGCAAGTTTATTTTCGTACCAGTTGTCAGAAAGAGGGCTTGGTATTTCAAAACACATTAAAAGCAAAGAAATAAAAGTTATGTCTTGATACTTCATCACAGGTAGAATACGATACAGTTTAATAATCAATCAAAATCTCAAATTGACAACTTGACCCCATTTGCCTTTAATGGCTCCTAGCGCAAAAGTAGGTAATGTGCTAAGCGACTCATTCTTGTGAGCGTCACAATTATTAATAAAGAAGAGCTGACATTCACGGCGTAGCAGTTTGGTTTTCTTTGTTCACCCGGAAGCAAACAGGAGAAGGTGACCTTTAGTGTATGGTTTTCCAAGTCAAGGTGTCTTTGATGTTTGAGAGGTTGATTGCTTTACGTGGCTAATTTGTTGGTCTTGACATGATTGAAAAAGTGCTTTGTTTGTTTTTGTTCTGTTTTTGTATGAATAGATTGTTTTAGTATTAGTAACTTCATGTGATGAATTTTGAAAAAAAATATATTTTTGAATAGTTTAAAAAAACTTATCTATTTTTTATCAGTTTTTTATTCGTAGTGAAGTGCTGCTGCTGTTGTTGCTGCTGTTATTGCTATTGTTGTTGTTGTTGTTGTTGTTATTGCTGCTGCTGCTGTCGTTGTTGTTGTTGCTGCTGTCGTTGTTGTTGTTGTTGTTGCTGCTGTTGTTGTCATCGTCGTGCGATTCCACAGCTTAACAATCAGGTGGTCTTTCAGAATGTTCGTAAGCACTCTGACTCACTCATCCTACCTGTAGCGTAAATCCCCGTGAGAGTATAATTATGCACTGAATAAGAAGTTTGCATTAGGCAGTATCTATCAATATTTTGCCATATTGGCAGCCAAACTGCGACTTCAGAGGGTCTTTCTCTCTCTGTTAAAGGAGAATACAGTTGTTAGGCTAAAAGTAGTGATGGATAAAGACAATCTGCACATAACGTTGTGAAACATGACGCCTGTTCAATGTTGGCCTGGGCACTTTGTTTACATCAAGATCTGACAATGCTATTGGCCTGGACCTAAATTTATTGACAAAAGTAGCGTTATTTTATGACTTAGTTGTTCTTATTTTATGACTAAGTCTTTATTTATTTACTTGGTTTTCAACGCAGTACGCTAGCGTACTGATACAAAACATGCAGAACATCTTGCGCACACGTTAAATCCTGTTCCGCTTTTCGTAAGAGTAGGTCCACTGTGTGCCTGTGGCAACAGATGACAAGATTTACAAAACTGCATATACACGGAGACTGGATGTAAACAAGCGCATGAGTCCTTATTCCATTATCCTCGATATAAAAAATGAATAAAATAGATAAATAAATAATTTTAGTTGTCAATTTAGTTTGATTAATACAAATTTACTTCAAACTGTTCTATTCTAGTCACTTCTGTTGCAGACAAAAGATCAAGTGAGGACAGTTCCTACGTCCATGGCTAGCAGTCAACGCCTTGACATTAACAGTTCTAAGCATTCCGCCCGAAACTGCGTTCTTTTGACACAAACACACCAACTCCAGCATTCAGAAAGAAGACTTTCAGCTGGAGATGTGATGTACATTACAATGTGAGCTGAAAGACTGTTTTGAGGAGACAAGAGAAAAATAGCAGGAAACAAAACTTTGCGAGAGGAAATTAGCTTTTGTGCATCTGAAAACAATCAGTGACTAGTGGTGCAGAGTATTATAACGGTTTTAGGAATATTTTCAAGGCAAGCCTGTAGCCTTTCCTGTACCAGATTTTTAAACAAAACTCCACAGGCATTTGGATTTATAGAAACACTGCATCCAAACTCACTAGTTATGTAAAGGACAGCCTACAATAAAAAATAAAAATATATGGTTATTAATTGACAGTTAAAACAGAAAACGCAAGAATTTGGATAACTGACACTTAACTCTTTGCGATTTGGCCTATTTGCTTCACCGAAGCGGAAATACTTTTAAGTGTAGATTATCGAGACAATAAGTATGTTAAAAACTTTATTCAGATCAATGTGAGCTTAACTAATAGTGCAACTTACGCAAGAAGAGCAGTATCTTAAGGGAGACAAAATAGAGACTAACATCACACACTTTTTCCATTGAGAAAGGGAGGAGACTTTAAAATGATCCATATATGAACAATAAAATAGATCTTTATATGTTTAGATAGATATGACTAGAACTTGATACTTAGAAAAAAGGATAAAAAGTATATATTTGCAAGCATTGCCTAAAACGGGCCAGACAGGTAAAATATTATTTTCTTTGTTGTCTGGTGGGATATCTATTTCAAACATATCAAACAAAAACAGGGAACAAGGATTTTGAAGTGTAAACGATCAAATCTTACAACGCTACAAAAGTGATTAAAAAGAAGATTTCAACACACTTCGACAGCTTTGTCATTGCAATCCTGGCATCTTCACAGCAGAAAACATAAACTAACTGCCTCAATCACTGCCAAGCTGGTAACCAAGACAGTCCAAAATCTTTACCAAGGAAAAATTCAAGTTTGTCATCACGAAAAGACATTGGATACAACGGTGTGCACAACAACAATTCACAGTCCCAGGAACAATACCTCACCATCAGATTTTCAAGAACTGTCCAGAAAACAGTGATTGGATGACACTAACTGAAAGAGAAAGGTCTCAACCTAAACTACAAGCCGTCAAGTCTATAGACACATGGAATCAGAGAACTCAGATAGTTAAACAATCAGAATTAACCATCTCGGTGGACTCAAAATACATCACAAGAAAACGTGGACGTGAGCTGCAGACTATCTACTGTGCAAAGAATCCAGACACGTAGGACATCGATCACCCACAGAAAAACTGAACAGTGAGGACCCTAAACTCTACAACAGTATTGTACTGCAAAAACAAAAATCAGAAATCACAGTCTGAACCAAATTCTACCTACTGATTGCTCTCTCCTCAAATTTGCTGAACTCTAAACAAACAGTACAAAAATATCAAAGAGATTCTAGTTTGAATCACAAACGATCTACCACCTGGATATAATCCAAGATACATCCTC
The DNA here is from genome assembly GCA_030674155.1 of Stramonita haemastoma. Taxonomy (NCBI): domain Eukaryota; kingdom Metazoa; phylum Mollusca; class Gastropoda; order Neogastropoda; family Muricidae; genus Stramonita; species Stramonita haemastoma. The sequence goes on from CM060332.1 coordinate 2,652,305, forward strand.
ACAGACCAAGAAACCGGCACATAGAAACAAGACACGCAAGACTTGAATTATCAAATAACACAACCCTTAATAACAAAACTTTCGACTTAAAATCTACAACAGATACGCAAAATATTTAGCAAACTAAAAATTTCAATCTTTAGCTTTCAACTGAAAAAAAAATCAAGGAACCTATAATTTTACAAAACTGTGCCTAATAAAAACCAGAAATCCCTAAACCAACACACCTACAACCTGAACTACACACAATATAAATCCTCCAAGACACCAACGAGAACTGACTGAACTGCCGATCTTCTAAGTGCCCACAGAGCGAGACAAAGAGACTGTAGAGACTAGAACCCCAGCTCTTCAAGGAGCAGCCCACGGAAGGGGACAAAGAGGCTGCAGAGACTTGAACCCCGGCTCCTGAGGGCGTGCAGCATCAGCAGGATGGGCAGCAGGGTGGCGGATGACCCCAGCAGCATGACGTGTGGCGGGGCGGTCATTGAGGAGTTCCAGTCTGACCGGGTAGGCCTGGGCTACAACCGCCCTGCCGACTTCCTCACCCCTCAGGTCAGTGCAGTATTAGGTGGGGTGTTGTGTGGGGGGGGGGGGGTGAGGGGGGGGGATGGGTGTGTGTGTGTGTGTGTGTGGTGTGTGGTGGGGGTGGTGGGTTGTGTGTGTGTGGGGGGGGGGGGTAGTGGGGGTAGGGGGTGGGAGTGTGTGTGTTGTAGTGTGGTTTGGTATCGTGTGGTTTGGTTGGGTGTGGTGTGGTGTTTTATGATGTGGTGTGTGTGGTGTGATGTGTTGTAAAGGGGTTTGGTTTGGTATGGTTTTGTAGTGTGATGGAGTGAGATGTGGTTTGGTGTGGTGTGGTGGTGTAGATTGTGATATGTTATGGTGTGGTGTCGAGTCGTGTGATGTGGTGTGGTGGTGCGCTGGAGTCTTGATCTCTCCAGATTATAAAAAATAGATATAGTTTAATGAACAAAATACGAAAGAGACAAAGTACACGAAACCAACCAACCGAAAAAATACCCCCCCCCCCCCAAGAAAAAAAGACAAAACGAAACAAAATTCCGCCTTGTCCAGGGAGTTCACCTAGGTCACACAGCTTGTATCTACCGTCCTCCTCGCAATGCAGATCGGGTTGCTAGTATCCAGATTTCATCAGACACTTTTCACGAACCATGATAATGTCATTGTATAGACCCTGGCCACAAAGCGTTGACATTTCAGACAGGGCTGTGGCTAAACATGTTTGAATATCACACACATTTGTATTTCTATACTCCTTTAAGGCATATGAGAGAGAGGGAGAGAGAAACAAACAAACATATTAATTCAGAGACAGAGAGAGACAGACATACAGAAAGACATAGAGCAGTACTAGAAGTGTAAATATGTGAATAAATAGATGATTTAACGCCTTCTTACGATAGGGATACACAACAGTCAATACCTGTCCCCCACACTAAAATGCAAAAAAGTGTTTCCACCATCCCGATTGGATTAGTCACTTTATGTCAAGCATGCTAACTTCATTATCAAAAATGGGGCCAGAGGACACGTACACAGTGTGGAGGTGAATTGGCCAAGAGGCTTGAAAATCACGGTGTGGAATTAATGTGGTGTTAGAGGAAATTTGATTGAATGGAATTGAAAACGGAGACAAATTTGTTTGTTGATTTGGTTTTCTTTCGGTAGTTGAGGAAGGGTAGGGAGGTCTTTTGATCAATAGTTGTGATAATATTATTTGTGTATTATATCAGATAGATAGATATAGATAGATAGATAGATAGATAGATAGATAGATAGATAGATAGATAGATAGATAGATAGATAGATAGATAGATAGATAGATAGATAGATAGATAGATAGATAGATATAGAGAGAGTGTGTGTATGTGGGTGAGAGAGAGACACACAAAGAGAGACAGAGACAGAGAGTGTGAGAGAGACACAAATACAAACACAAACACAAAGAGAGAAACAGAGAAAGAGGGAGGCAGTAAGACAGAGAGACATAACAGGATACAGAGAGCGCAAAAAAGAGAATAAATATATAAGTAAAGAAACTCCTTCTTATGACAGGGATACACAAACCAACATCAATAGCTGTCTCCCACATTAAAATGCAAAAAGCGTTTCTGCCATCCAGATTGCGTTAGCCACTTTACGCCAAGCATGCTAACTTTGTTATCGAAATCCGGGCCAGGAGACACAGCACACTTGGGGGGACGGGATAGCCTGGGCTAGTGGTCAGAACATTGCACTCGCAATTGGACGACCCGGGCTCAATTCCCGTTCCAGGGGATTTTTCTCCTGGAGTTAACATCAGTGCTGACTCCACTTCCCCCAAAAGTCTTTCGGATGAGACTATAAACCGAGGCCCCGTGTGCGAACGCACGCAGAACATCTTGCGCACACGTTAAATCCTGTTCCGCTTTTCGTAAGAGTAGGCCATCGTGTTCCGGTGGGAATAGATGACAAAATAGACAAAACTGCATACACACGGGAACTGGATGTAAAAAAGCACACAAGTGCTTATTCCATTATCCTTAATAAAAAATCAAATAAAAAAGACAATAAAGCTAAACTGGCCAAGAGGCTTGAAAATCTAGATAAAAGTCCTTCTGACAGAAAATCCATGTTTTCTTTGTCCTAATGCTAAAACACTTTGCTGGCATCCAGACTGCTGTATCCACTTTATGCAATCATGATGATTATGCAAAATATGATAATGTCATTATCCAAATCCCGGCCACGAAACATGGCACTCTTGAGAGTGAGATGAGCAGGGAGGCTTGGAGATCATCACTCTTTTGGATTAGCGTGTTGTCCGAATAAACTTGGTGAAATTGAACTGAAAATTGAAGCAAACAATTTCTTGCAATATCTGGCTATATTTGAACAAAATATTTGCGGTTTATCAAGTACACTTTAAATCATTTTCTAATAATTACCGACTTTTTATGTTATTCATGATGATGTATTCATTTCACCTATAAATAGCCCAGCGAGCGCTTTGATATGTTTTTGAAGATATAGCACTATATAAATTACATGATTTATTGTTATTATTATTATTATTATTATTATTATTATTATTATATTATTATTATTATTATTATTATATTATTAATGATAATAGCTTTTCTCTTTGATGCTGATTTTATTATGCTATGATTATTTATTCACAATTCTTGCTTTTGTGCATGCACATACACTTTTCCAGTATAAGTTTCCTAAAAGCTGTTACTCTGGACATTAGTGTAGTTTTCCTAAAAGGCCGTAACTCTCTGCGCACGGGCGTACGCGCGCACGCGAGTGTGTGTGTGTGTGTGTGTGTGTGTGTGTGTGTGTGTGTGTGTGTGTGTGTGTGTGTGTGTGTGTGTGTGTGTTGTGTTTGTGTTTGTGTTTGTGTGTCTGTGTGTGCACGCGCGCGCGTGTGTGTTTGTCTATAAACTATTTATTCTTTTGTATCGACGTTAATGGATTAAGCATACGTGTGTTTTTTTACATCTAGTCCCCGTGTATATGCAGTTTTGTAAATCATGTCATCTGTTCCCACCAGCACACAATAGCCTACTGTTACAAAAAGCGGATTTCACATGTGCGCAACATGTTCTGCGTGCATTTGCACACGCAGCCTCGGTGTATAGTCTCTTTTCGAGGAACTTTTGAGGAGAGTGGAGTCAGCATTGATGTTAACTCCAGAGGAAAAGTCCCCTGGAACGGGAATCGAACCCGAGTCCTCAAATTGCGAGCGCAATGTTCTGACCACTAGGCTATTCTGTACTTTTTGACTTCCATTCACAAAAAGCGATATTATACAGTTAATGTGGAGGGCAAAAGAGATAAAAAGTGACTGTAAATGCATTTGCTGGTATGGCTGAACAGACCTTAAAAGGAAACACAGATCTAGCCATCAGAAAACTGGTTGAACGACATAAACAAAAAATGAAAATAAATAAACTTGAGATTGTGCGTGCGTGCGTGCGTGCGTGCGTGCGTGCGTGCGCGCGCGCATGTGTGTGTGTGTGTGTGTGTGTGTTTGTGAGTGTGTGTGTGTGTGTGTGTGTATGTGTGTGTGTGTGTGTGTGTATGTGTGTGTGTGTGTTTATGTGTGTGTATGTGTGTGTATGTGTGTGTGCCGTAGGTCAATAGGAGTGCGAATACTATGCCTTACCTACTCGATTAAAAAACAAGATTTACTGCTAAACCTAATGAACTTATTAAACTCTGTACACAGACACAGACAGACAGACAGACAGACAGACAGACAGACAGACAGACAGACAGACAGACAGACACACACACACACACACACACACACACACACACACACACACACACACACACACGCGCGCGCGCGCGCGCGCGCGCTGTCACTGGAATGTGTCTGAAATAAGTACCACTATGTGGAATGTCTGGAATAAGATATTGTTGTTATTGTTGTTGTTGTACGTTCCCCCAGCTTAACACTCTTGGGGTCACCCAGAATGTGCACTCTGACTTACTCATCCCACGTGGGAATCCCTGTGGGATTGAAATTGCACACTGAATGAGAAGTTTGCATGTATGACTGTGTGTAAGTACCTCGCCATATAGGCAGCCATGCACCAACTTCAGAGGATTTTTTTACCTTTCAATTAAAGAGCAGCTTGTCATGACTGAAGGCAATCTCAAAAACATTTTCCAACATACCAACAATTTTGTGTAGGCCTTCGCAATGAGCTGACATCAATGACTGACACAGCTTTTGGTCTGGGCCAGGAATAAGGGGATGTAACTGAGTGTAGAATATGTTTGGTATAAGGGGATGTAACTGTGTTTGGAATATGTCTGGAATAATGGGATCTAACTGTGAGTACATTATGTATGAAATAAGGGGATGTAATTGTGTGTAATATGTCTGGAATAAGGGGATGTAACTATGTCTGGAATATGTCTGGAATAAGGGGATGTAGCTGTGTATAATATGTTCAGTATAAGGGGATGTAACTGTGTGTGAAATATGTCTGAAATAAGGGGATGTAATTGTATATGTAATATGTCGGAATAAAAAATTCAAATAATGTATTTGGAATGTGTATAGAATAACAAGATGTAAATGCACCTGGAATATATCTGGAATAGTCAGATGTCAATGTGTGTGGAATGTCTGAAAAAAAGAGACGGGACTATTTATAAAATAATCATGTCTGTAATATGGAGATGTAACTATGTCTGGAACATGTCTGGAATAACATGTCTAGAATTAAAGATGCAACAGTGGGTGGAAGGAGAATATCAGACTGTACTCATAGTGTTCATGTTGGGCGCTCCCTAGATTAACACCCGAGGGTGTCACCCCGAACACACTCTATGACTGGGTCACCACCCCTGAGAATCACTACAAGACCGACAAGTTTTTTTTTTTCTGAAGGAGAAGTATGGCTATTTATAAAATACATCACCTAGCAAGGAAACCATACTCCAACTTCAGACACATTTTTCTCTACTATAACGGATAGCACTGTGGCTGTCCTGCTAGGAGCTTGTCGTGGATGAAGGCAACATAATCTCAATATAATATTTCAAAGCATAACGACATTTTAATGGAGGCCTTGGTGATTGACTTTCTATCAATACCCGATAAAGCTTTCCACCTGGCCCAAAAGCATTGAAGTATGAATCCGGATCAGAGTTTGCAGGTTATACATAGCTCTGAGGCCATGTTCTCTGCCACTGGTTAGAGAAAGGGGTCGGGAATGACTTTTCTATGTATGGATTTTCCCATCAGTTCCTGTGGCAAAAGCGTGATTTATTAGTTTGAAATTTTCATGAATCGATGACTTCTGAGTGGAAAATGATTGGCCTGAATGTGTCGACTGTAACAAGCCGAATTCTGATTCTACCTGTGGTTCCAACGGGTGCTCTGGTGATACAGTAGCAGCGGCCCAGTCTAGAGGGATAGAGACCCTCGGTTCAAATCTTGTATTGCAGTGATTCATAGCTGTGATGAGTGAGAAAGATTGTATAGTACAGGGTGAATTCCACGGTGTGAGGCTGGGAAATTCTCAACAACAACAACGAAATCACATATGAAGCCAAACTCCCTTATCCCCAGCTCTTTTCCTCATCTATAGGATGAGTGGTGGTCTGGGTTCTTACTCTTTATATGAAGCAATACATTGGAATTCCACTTGTAGAATTCACCTAGTCCATGCTGAAAATAACAGCAAGCAATCACAACAACAAAAAAGCTTTTGCTTGGATGGTCGTGGATGTCTTGGATGGTGGCGATTTGTCTCTGTTTGCTTGTTATCCACTGTGTGATAGAATAGCGGGCTTTTAAGAGCTGGTTTTGATTGATCTGACATTGTATCAAGATTTCACCAATGTGGGTGTTATGTTTTGTGGTGAATCGGTGTTCTGTTTCAAATTTTGTATGCTTTACATAGATTGTAACTTTCCCTCCTCTCCCAATAACTGGCATTGCAGCTGACGACTTTTGTTAATGTCTGTGGTTAAGTTATGTGAGTCCCTCATTGCAGTTTACGTACTTATGTGACGCATCAGAGTGAAGGAGATAGTGAATGTAATGGTAAAAGATTTTCAGTCCTTAAGAGTACTATGATAAAAGCTGTTGGGTTTCATATAAACAGAACTTTATCAGTTCGTCATTCTTGAACTTTAGCATTTACTATGACAACCACCAGTTACATTCTTTTGGTATTTTTTCCAGTTTTTTTTCCTGATGTGGACGTAATAGACAAAACAATCTCAAAATAGCTACAATGTCATAGTTCCCAAAGGGTAGTGATTTCTGAACAAAGCTGTTCAAAACATCTGAAGAGAGCAAATCAAAACAGACATAGAGACTAAAAAGCCAAATAAACAATGATTAGTTTTTAGAACGTATTCAGATCCATCAAATGAAAACAAAGTATGTATATACTTCTATCTTTGATATTTTTGTCACATATATCAGACATAAGTTTTAAAAAAAAACTTGCCAAACTTTACTTCTCTACCCCTTCATCTCATATTCACAGACGATAGCGTTTTGAAGACGACACACCAAATTTTCCGAGGGCGGTAATTTCACAAAACATACTCAAAAAGACAAACAAAAATACTCCTATCTAGTCACCTACGTGTCTGTTACCCCACAAACTAAAAACATTATCCGACATTTCATTTATTATCTGGCAATTCTTATTATTCTATCATACCCTGAACCAGTACTCGTCATTTTTCAATTATGTCAATCAGACAGGGATGACACGAAAACTGTGACAGACTGTCTGGCCAATTTGAGAAAATGATTAAACCTGGGGTGGAAATTTGGGGAGGAGGGAGGAGCAGATGTGACCTGTCACCTTTAGGGGATGGGGAGAGGGGGAGGGTTGGAAAGAAAGGTGGTTGCGTGGTTAGGATTGCGTGATTGTCGATTTAAAGACCTCCGACAGCGTGGCTGGGCTATTATCACGTCTTGAGATTGTCTTTTCTTTCTGTGCTGGGAGGGGGGAGAATAGCGTACTGTGTACTTTGCTTTCTCTTGAAAATGAATTGCTCTTTTTCTGCCTTTTCTATTTTCCAACTTTTCTTCTTCTGTCCCTGTCTGTCTGCCCCCTCCATCCCTCCCCTCCCCCCCCCTCTCTCTCTCTCTCTCTTTAGTTAGAGGTTATCTTTTTTATCTTGATGTTATCCCTGAAAGGGGCGGGGACTGAATGTAAAAAAGCACACGTGTGCTTATCTATTATCCTCGAATAAAAGAATTTGCCTTGCCTTGCCTTGCCTTGCCTCTCTGACTCTGTGTTTCTG
>CM060332.1:2665101-2667601 GCA_030674155.1 Stramonita haemastoma
ATCCTCTCTTGTTTTCCATTATATATATACATGTATATATATAGTATAATGGTATCAAAGGTAAAGGTGTTTGTTTTGTTGTGTCAAATAGGTCTGCATGACTTAAATGGCAATAAATATTCTGAATCTGAATCTGAATCACACACTGTGCGACTCTTTGACCCACAGGCAGATAGACAGAGAGGAAGACAAAGATGAGACCAAAACAGAAGAGACTGAAGCAGACCCTGATACACCAATACAGTTATATAGTCATTCTGGAACTGCTGACTCTCTTGTCCATTCAGAAGAATCCAGTCGCACGTGAAACACGCTCAAACTTGTGACCCTTCCCTAAAGGAAGTCTGTGGCACTGAGCCTTCCCTCCTCCCGCTTCCTCCCCCTTCCCCCTCCCCCTTCCCCCTGCCCTTCCCCCTCCCCCTGCCCTCCCTGCCTCTAGCTTGTCTGTGACATGTCTGGGGTTTGGTTGGTTTGTCAGAGAAAGTGTTCCTGACAACCACTGGAATTAAGCGTCGTCTGGCGTAGTATAATGGTAACAAAGGTAAAGGTGTCCTCTAACCTAAGCGGTCGTAAGGGAGCAAGGCGTCAGAGACCTCAGCTTCTCTAGGGGCCAGCATGTTGAGGGCGGCGCCCATTTCTTCCCCCTTGTTGCTTTACCTTCCCTAACTTCCCCGACCCTAAAGAGGGCAGGTACTCATTTACAGCTGGGTTAACTGGGAGGACTGTACCGAAGCCAAGGCGCACAAACGGTCCCTCATCTGCAATAATGTATTTGTTTTTCAAAGAGTAACGTTGAGAGATGGCTATAAAATGCACACACAGTAACATCAATTATTTGCTCCTGATTTGCTGATCCAGGCTCGAATCTCATCCAAGAGGACTTTTCCTCTGAACAAATCAGTGCCGACTCCATTCCCCCCAAAAGCCCTACGGATAAGACTATGAACTAAGGTTCCGTGTACGAACGCGCGCAGAACATGCTAGGCACACGTTAAAGCCTGTTCCACTTTTCGGAAGAGTATGCCCTTGTGTGCCGGTGGAAATGGATGACAAAATTTACAAAGCTGAAGACATACGAGAACCGGATGTAAACAAGCACATGAATGTTTATTTCATTACACTCGAAATAAAATAAATAAATAGATAAAATAAATAAATAGATAAATAAATAAAATAAATAAATAAATAAACTATGCATTGTTATTCATGCACGTGGAGACGCAGGCATGCCCACATGCCTTTCTAAACACACACTTTAGCATATCTGCACACAAAAACGTGTATGCACATTATGCTGAGAGAGAGATAGAGACAGAGACAGAGACAGAGACAGAGATAGATAGATAGATAGATAGATAGATAGATAGATAGATAGATAGATAGATAGATAGATAGATAGATAGATAGATAGATAGATAGATAGATAGATAGATAGATAGATAGATAGATAGAGATAGGGTAGAGAGACAGAGACAGGCAGACAGGCAGACAGACAGACAGACAGACAAACAGACAGACAGACAGACAGACAGACAGAACCAAAACATGTCACAGTAGATCCTGGAAATACTAATTGAATTGTCAATCGAAATCCACTTGCTCACAAACACTGCTTCAAAGCAAGTCTCTGCGTGCCAAGCCTGCCCTACCTCCCTACCCTCCCCCTCCCTCCCTGCCTGCCGTGGAAGGACTCCCTAAGGGCTGGCTGCTTTGTCAGAGGAAGTGTTTCCTGACAGGGGTTGAAACTAAGTCTTGTCTGCAGTGCACTACAATCTCTGAACAGGGGATTTTAGAATGAATCCTTCGTGATGATGCTGGCGGCTTGTCAGTATAGATAGCATCCCCACCCTCTGGAAATTCTGTGCGTGAAATTTCCACTTTTCTATCCCTGTATTTGTTTTGCCTTGTTCTCTTTCTTCCTGGAAACCCTTCCTTTACTATCTTTTGCTTTCTTGGTCCTTTCACATGCCGTTTTTCACAGAGACTTAAAAGGTAGCTTTTGTCTTGATCTCTTATGCCTAAGTTGGGTGCACTCAAGTCTATTCTACCTGCTAAAGTCAGGGGTCATATGTAGAACAACTGCATTATAAACTTTGAACTATATTTACATTCAGGCATTTAAAGGCACATGCATGAGAATAGGCATACACGTGTACACACAATCACACACTGACACAATCATGTGCATGAGGTGCCCACACATGCGTAAATGCATAAAAGCATGTGCGTTCGTACACACTTACACACACACACACACAACACACACACACACACACACACACACACACACACACACACACACACACACACACACACACACACACACACACACGCGCGCGCGCGCGCGCGCGCGCGCTAATATTCCCTTTAAAATATATTTTTAAAAAATATATCTATATCCATTTTTAGTCAACCCACCCCCCACCATTTTCTGTTTCTGTCTCTTTCTTCCTTTCCTTCTTTATCTTATTAATATTTCAACTGATAATATTATTATTAT
>CM060332.1:2677601-2685101 GCA_030674155.1 Stramonita haemastoma
AAGAGCTCTGCACAGACTTGTCACTGCAGCACCCTACCTCCCAGCTGACCTGTGTGTTAGTCAAGAGCTCTGCACAGACTTGTCACTGCAGCACCCTACCTCCCAGCTGACCTGTGTGTTAGTCAAGAGCTCTGCACAGACTTGTCACTGCAGCACCCTACCTCCCAGCTGACCTGTGTGTTAGTCAAGAGCTCTGCACAGACTTGTCACTGCAGCACCCTACCTCCCAGCTGACCTGTGTGTTAGTCAAGAGCTCTGCACAGACTTGTCACTGCAGCACCCTACCTCCCAGCTGACCTGTGTGTTAGTCAAGAGCTCTGCACAGACTTGTCACTGCAGCACCCTACCTCCCAGCTGACCTGTGTGTTAGTCAAGAGCTCTGCACAGACTTGTCACTGCAGCACCCTACCTCCCAGCTGACCTGTGTGTTAGTCAAGAGCTCTGCACAGACTTGTCACTGCAGCACCCTACCTCCCAGCTGACCTGTGTGTTAGTCAAGAGCTCTGCACAGACTTGTCACTGCAGCACCCTACCTCCCAGCTGACCTGTGTGTTAGTCAAGAGCTCTGCACAGACTTGTCACTGCAGCACCCTACCTCCCAGCTGACCTGTGTGTTAGTCAAGAGCTCTGCACAGACTTGTCACTGCAGCACCCTACCTCCCAGCTGACCTGTGTGTTAGTCAAGAGCTCTGCACAGACTTGTCACTGCAGCACCCTACCTCCCAGCTGACCTGTGTGTTAGTCAAGAGCTCTGCACAGACTTGTCACTGCAGCACCCTACCTCCCAGCTGACCTGTGTGTTAGTCAAGAGCTCTGCACAGACTTGTCACTGCAGCACCCTACCTCCCAGCTGACCTGTGTGTTAGTCAAGAGCTCTGCACAGACTTGTCACTGCAGCACCCTACCTCCCAGCTGACCTGTGTGTTAGTCAAGAGCTCTGCACAGACTTGTCACTGCAGCACCCTACCTCCCAGCTGACCTGTGTGTTAGTCAAGAGCTCTGCACAGACTTGTCACTGCAGCACCCTACCTCCCAGCTGACCTGTGTGTTAGTCAAGAGCTCTGCACAGACTTGTCACTGCAGCACCCTACCTCCCAGCTGACCTGTGTGTTAGTCAAGAGCTCTGCACAGACTTGTCACTGCAGCACCCTACCTCGCAGCTGACCTGTGTGTTAGTCAAGAGCTCTGCACAGATTTGTCACTGCAGCACCCTACCTCCCAGCTGACCTGTGTGTTAGTCAAGAGCTCTGCACAGATTTGTCACTGCAGCACCCTACCTCCCAGCTGACCTGTGTGTTAGTCAAGAGCTCTGCACAGATTTGTCACTGCAGCACCCTACCTCCCAGCTGACCTGTGTGTTAGTCAAGAGCTCTGCACAGATTTGTCACTGCAGCACCCTACCTCCCAGCTGACCTGTGTGTTAGTCAAGAGCTCTGCACAGATTTGTCACTGCAGCACCCTACCTCCCAGCTGACCTGTGTGTTGATCAAGAGCTCTACACAGACTTGTCACTGCAGCACCCTACCTCCCAGCTTCTGGGTTGAACTAGCGTGCGATCTTACAGTCAGACATTACCCACTTGGCCAACGAGAGAAATGTGCAGTCATAATGATACTCATTCTAACTCAACCGTCACCTAAACCTATCTCGTTAGTCTTGTAGACTGTTGAGGGCAGGCACGTCACTGAAGATATTGCAACCAGCTTCCTCTATTCTTCCACCTCCATTCTTACTGGTTCAGGCCGAAAGTTTCCCCATATATTGTTGTAAGAGATTTGCCTAGGACTGTATCATGATGTTGATACTGTGCTTTCTATTTATCTATTTATTTATTTTGATTTATTCATTTATGGATTGTTTTATATCGAGGATACTGGAATAAACACTCATGTGATTTTTTACATCCGGTCCCCTTGTGTTTGCAGTTTTGTAAATCTTGTCATCTGTTCCCAGCTTTCATATGTGTATGTGGGTTGGGGTGTTGGTTGTTGTTTCTATCCACTACAGACTCCTAGTATCACAGCTTGCCACGAATACAAAAAAAAGAAAAACAAACTTTTAAAGTCGGAGTGTGGCTACCTGTATGGCGAAGTACTTTGGAAAAAGTCATTCTCGTACAGTTTTCTTGTGTTATGTTCTGACTGTTTTACAGTGATTTCTCGGCGTGGTGAGTGAGGCAGAGTGCATGGTCCGAGTGAATCTCAGTGGGTTAAGCTGGAGAATGCCCAACAAGAAAAAAAACTGTATTTCCTCTTAATTCCGTGAGTAATCCTTGGGATGCTGGGTTGAATCTCTCAGGCTGTGTCTGCTGGGAGAAATAGAGACTTTTCGGAGTGTACCTTTTTCTATGAGATACAGGGTGAATATGGGGTATGTTTGTGTTACCATACCCCACCGACTGCTGATATTCTTTCATGAGATATTTGATAGTGTTATTCTATCTTCTCTATGCATATATGCACTAAAGAAGTTCAGATATGAACAGTTCTTCACTTTCAGAATCGTGTGGTATTACATAGCATTATATCTTAGTGCATTGTATTGCATTACATTGTGTTTTGTTGCATTGCATTGTAGCGCATTGCATTGCATTATGTTTCATTGCCCTCTCTTGTAGCGTGTTGTACTGTTTCGTATGGTATCGTTTTGCGTTGTAGTGTTTTTATGTGTTGTATTATTTTCTCTGTCTTCCTCTGTACGAGAAATCGATGGGAAGACAACATCAGGGAAGGGACTGGCCTTGAGTGGAACGACTTTCATTGGAAACCTGAAAACTGCAAGGGGTGGAGGAAGCTGGCTACAAAATCTTCAGTAGTGCCCCAATGGTCCACTAGAAGATGGGATTGGTGAAGGTAATTGTAGTCATTACAGAATTTACCGCCAAAAGCCCAGCATCCCCAAAGTATCACTATGTCTGTATCTAGTTTTGCTCTCGTGTCCATGTATCTTTAACAGGACTTTGCCAGGGACAGCTCTCTTGTTGCCATGGTTTCTTTCCGCTGTTAAAAGCCAGTGGCACATGGGCCCTCAGTTCATCGTCGCATCCATCAGACCTTCTCCCAGACAGCCACACACGGTCTAGCGGGTGGGTCTATTTATATCTCGTACATACACCTTCCAGACTGAGGTAAAAAGGTGTCCCATAAACTATGCAGCCATTGGTGAGCGAGGTGTCAGAGACCTCAGCTTCTCTAGGGGCCAGCATGTTGAGGGCGGCGCCCATCTCCTCTCCCTCGCTGCTTTACCTTCCCTGACCCTAGAGAGGGCAGGTACCCATTTACAGCTGGGTGAACTGGGGGGAACTGTACTGAAGCCAAGGTGCACAAATGTTCATCCATCCTCTTGGTATACACGCTCAAAGCTGCTAAACCCTAGCTTGAGGGGGAGGGGGAGGGGGAGGGGGAAGACCACCGATCCTTTCAGTGTCAATTCACCAACAGAGTCCTGGTGACGGGAATACCGTCATTACATTAGTCCGACATCGCTGGCCAGTGGTGTCTAGTTACTGTAGTGTGGCCATTCGTCTGTCCAGTGGACACTCAGTGTCCATCTTCAGCCTGCACAGTGTGATTCTCCTGGAGGATGGACATCACTTAGCCAACACTTCACAGTCTTCACCTTCCTACCTTTATGTGTGGGCTTAGATGGGATGTTTGTGTAAAACAGATGGTGTGTGTGTTGTTGTTGTTGTTGTTGTCGTTGTTGTTTGTGGTGTGTGTGTGTTTATTATTATTTTTTTAATTCTATTCCATCGAGGATAATGAAATAAGCACTCGTGTGCTTTTTACACTCAGTCCCCGTGTGTATGCACTTTTGTAAGTCTTGTCATCTGTTCCCATCTTGGTAGAGTGTCTGCCTCTTCATCTCCCTCCTTGTACAGTTCCCTGTAGTTCAGTCTTGGTCAGTCCAGACTTTATATATTTTTTAATACCACTTTATGTCACAGCAGATTTCTCTGCATGAAATTCGGGCTGCTCTCCCCAGGGAGAGCGCGTCGCCACAGGTGCAGCGCCTACCCATTATGTTCGTGTGACGTGCATGTACCCAATTCAATTTGCGTTTTTTTTCACTAAGTGAGGGTTAGTGTCACCTTACAACAGAACTAAGGTGAGAGCGTGGCTGTTATTACATCTGCCCGGTAGCACTGACCAGTGATGTCCAGTTACTGGCGAGGCCGGCCATTCATCGGCAGAGCGGTGGTCACTGACTGTCCATCTTCAGCCTGCCAACTGCCATTTCCCCTGAGGGCACACATACTTAGCCAGGACTTCATACTGCCCCCCTCCCCCCCTTCTCCTCACCAATTCCTGTACTTGTGTGTGTGTGTGGTGTGTGTGTGTGTGTGTGTGTGTGTGTGTGTGTGTGTGTGTGTGTTGTGTGTATTGTGTGTGTGTGTGCGTGCGTGTGTGTGCGTGCGTGTGTGTGTGAGTGTGTGTATGTGTGTGTGTTTTGTGTATATTGTGTTCATATGTTTCAGCTTGTGTAGGTGCTGCAAGTTATCACCTAGTGTAAACCTTGGTGCTTTATGGGAGAAATGAGATAAAAGGTCTTTCAGTCATTCACTACTTTCTTTCCTTCATTTATTCCTCCATTCATTCTTTCTTTCTTTTTTTCTTTCTTTCTTTTATTTTTTTCCATTCATTCAATATTAATCCATTTATTATCCATTAATCCTATTTATCTTTCACTATTTCATACATTCATTTTATTCATAGTGTATTCTGGAACGTTCCTTGCATTTCTTTCTTTTACTGTTTTTTCTCTGCCAAATGCTTCCTTTTCCAATTAAACTTCTTCTCTATACTACGGTTAAACAAAACAGACGCGAAATAACTACATGTTTTACACACAGTAAAACAACAACAAAAGCAAAAACAAAACAAAAAAACAAAAAAGAAACAAAAACAATCTTTCCCCCTAGACTCTAGCTTAGCTAAAACAAGGTTGTACTGCACACTATGGGGATACCAACACAACAGCATCCCAACCTTCAGACCTCCACACAACCTCGCATGACTCAGCCTCACTCTACAAGGATGACAGTCACACTGCCCGCCATCACATTGATTAATACACTTTGTCCGAAGACACTGACCAGCGGAGTCCAGTTACCGGCCAGGCAGAACACTCATCCCCACAGTGCTGGTCACTGAGTGTCCACCTTCTGTCTGTGAAGTGCCCTGTCCCCTGAGGCCACATACATTTAGTCAGGACTTCATCATCATCATCCCGCCCCCTCCTCTCCTTCCCTTCCCTCTCCCCCATATATACCGTTCTTCTTCTATGGTCCTAGAGGAGATGTTGTCTTGAACGGATAAAAGAGTGGGTTTTTTCCCTTTGAGAGATGTTTGGCGTGGTATTAAAGTTAAAGGGTAACGGTAAATATGCCCCATAACCTATGTGGTCGTCGTATGGGAGCAGGGCGTCAGAAACCTCAGCTTCTCTAGGGCCCAGCATATTGAGGGCGGCGCCCATCTCCTCTCCCTCGCTGCTTTACCTTCCCTGACCCTAAAGAGGGCAGGTACCAATTCACAGCTTGGTAAAGTGGGGGACTGTACTAATACGAAGGCGCGCAAACGGTCATCCATCCAACTAGTAACCACGCTCAGATGCTGCTTAACCATGGCTGGGCGATAGCGAGTGCTCTGAACACAGAGCTATCCCCTCCACACGTAATGGCTAGGCTTCTACAATGTCGAGGAGGAGAAGTTGTATTGGTTGTAAGGACCAGGTAGAACTGCTGTAGGACTGGATAGCCTGGTGGTTAGAATGATGCACATTGCGATCGTGATCTGCTGACCTGGGTTCCAGTCTCGTTCAAGAGGATAATTTCCTCTGGAGTTAACATCAGTGCCGACTCCACTCCCTGGAAAAGTCTTTCAGGGGAGACTATAAACCGAGGTCTCGTGTGCGAACGCACGCAGAACTTCTTGCGTAAACTTGAAAAACCTGGGCCATTGTTTGCCGGTGGGAACGGATGACAAAATTTACAAAACTGAACACACATGGGAATAGAATGCGAAAGAAAGCACACAAGAGCTTATTTCCGTTAACTTAGAAATAAAAGAATAAAGGAAATAAAAGATGCAGAGGGTGGAATGTGTCTTGGCTTAACCGTTGCTTGATTTCCTTCTGGATTCCAGGTCTTCTGCATACAGTCCCTTCCCTCTTCCCGTTGTCCCTGAATCTTACCCCCAATCTTCCACCCCCTGAATCTACACACACACACACAACCACACACACACACACACAACACAGACACACACCACACACACGACACACACAACACAACACACACAACACACCAACACACACACACACACACACAACACACACACACACACACACACCACAACACACACACACAACACAACACACAAACACACACCAACACACACACACACACACACACACACACACACAACCACACACACAAACACAAACACACACAACACACACACCACAAACACACACACACACAACACACACACACACACACACAAACACACACACACACACACACAACACACACAACACACACACACACACACACACACACCCACCACACACACACACACACACAACACACACACACAGAACGCACGTAGAACATCTTGCGCACACGTAAAATCCTGTTCCGCTTTTCGTAAGGGTAGGCCATCGTGTGCCGGTGGGAACAGATGACAGTTACAATACTGCATACACACGGGGACTGGATGTAAAAAAGCACCTGAGTGCTTATCCCAGTATCCTCGATATAAAAGAATAAATAAAATAAAAATAAATAAAATAAAAAAATAAACACACACAGAAGGCAAGGCAAGGCAAGGCAAATTCTTTTATTTCGAGGACAATGAATAAGCACTCGCGTGCTTTTTTTTACACCCAGTCCCCGTCCTTATTAGGGATAAGATCAAAATAAAAAAACAACAACAAAAAGCCTCTATCTAAACAACAACAATAATAATCATCTAAATACCAAGAGTAAGAAACCATACCAAGTAGCAAACAACAGACAAGAAAGAGACAAAAACACAATAAAAAGGAAATTTAGAAAAAAAAAATGCATTCATTCAGAAACGAAAATAAGAAGTAAGAATCAAAAGATGATTTTGATTTTTTAAAAATGGCACCGATAATTAAGGAGCAAACAAGATAATATAATGAGGTAAATAACTGAAAACATTAATCCACCACCATCTATCAACAATAGTTATGTCATATAAATCATAACATTTTGATAAAAGGGGGGGGGGAAACAACTAACCACAAACACACACACGCACACACACACACACACACACACACACACACACACACACACACACACACACACACACACACACACACACACACACACACACACACATATATAATATATATATATATATATATATATATATATATATATATATATATATATTATATATATATATATATGTATACATATATATATATACATATATATTTGCACTCAAATATGTATTTATATATTATATA
>CM060332.1:2695101-2705101 GCA_030674155.1 Stramonita haemastoma
GAAAGTCTATGTAGACACGCGTATCTCTCTTTGTGTCTGAAGCTCTGTTTTTGCTTTCGAAGTTTGTCGGTCTGTCTGTCTGTCTCACTTTCCGACTTTCTCTATTTGAAGTCAGTCTATCTGTCTGTCTCTCTGCCTCACTGTCCAACTCTGTATTTGAAGTCAGTTTTTCTGTCTATGTGTCTGTGTGTCTGTCTGTGTGTCTGTGTGTCTGTCTGTGTGTCTGTGTGTCTGTCTCTCTGTCTAACTGTCGTCTGAACCCTCTCTGTTTGAAGTTTGTCTGTCTTTCTGTCCGTCTGTCTCTCTGTCTCACTGTCTGGTCCTCTCTATTTAATGCCTTTCTGTCTTTCTGTCTGTCTCTGACTCACTATCGTCTAACCTTCTCTGTCTAAAGTTTGTCTGTTTTCCTGTCTTTCTGTCTGTCTTTCTTTCTGTCTTTCTGTCTTTCTGTCTGTCTCACTGTCTCACAGTCATCAGACCCTCTCTGTCAGGAGAATGGGTTGAGCAAAATATACATTTGTTTCTTTTTTTAAAATATTTTACACACTTTAAGTCACGTCAGATAACTCTGCATGAAATTTAAGCCGCTTTCCCCGGGGAGTGCGCGTCGCCACAAGAGCAGCGCTACCCATTATTTTTTTTTCTTTTTCTGTCTGCAACTGTATTTGTTTTCCTATCAGCGTGGGTTTTTTTTCTACAGAGTTTTGCCAGGGACAACTCTCTTGTTGCCGTGGGTTCTTTTACGTGCGCTGAATAGTTTGGTGTAACACACGGGACCTACGGTTCATGGTCTCTTGTTATATTGTCATATGGTAAACTAGATCTGATACTGACCCAGTGCTGCTGTACTTGGTCTCGTACCGCCATTAGTAAAGTGTCTATTCCTCTCTGTTTACTGATATGTATATGTATCTATGTCTGTGTCTCTGTTTTTTTCTGTCTGGAGTCTATGTGTGGGTGTGTGATTGTGTGTGTATGAGTGTGTGTGTGTGTGTGCGCGTGTGTGTATGTGTGTGTATGTGTGCGTGCGTGCGTGTGTGCGTACGTGCGTGCGTGCGTGCGTGTGTGTATCTAATTATTTTTTTTTATTATTTATTCAGTGTGTGTGTGTGTGAGCGTGCATGCGTGCGTGTGCGTGCGTGCGTGTGCGTGTGCGTGCGTTTTATTTTATGTTATTTATTTTTTTATATCGAGGATAACAGAATAAGCAATCATGTGCTTTTTTTTCATCAGGTCCCCGTGTGTATGCAGCTTTTGTAAATGTCATCTGTTCCCACCGGCACACGATGGCCTACTCTTACGAGAAGCGAAACAGGATTTAACGTGTGCGCAAGATGTTCTGCGTGCGTTCGCACACGGGGCCTCGGTTTGAAGTCTCATCCGAAGGACGTGCGCGTGCGTGCGTGCGTGCATGTATGTGTATTTGTGTGTGTGTGTGTGCGTGAGTGCGTGTGTGTGTGTGAGTGCGTGTGTGTATGTCTCTCTCTCTCTCTCTCTCTCTCTCTCTCTCTCTCTCTCTCTCTCTCTCTCTCTCTCTCTCTCTCTCTCTCTCTCTCTCTCTCTCTCTCCCGTTTATCCAAATGTATGATTTACATGACTTGTATAACTTTTGACAGATCGTGGTGGATTGATGTTTCCAGTTGTTTATTTTATTTTGTTCTCTTGTTTGCTCTTTACCTATTAGCGCTTTTTTTTCTTTGATAATCAAAATCATTTGATCGTGACTTCTGATTTTCGTCTTGTGAATGAGTGCATTTTCATTGCCTTATTATATATAGTGTCCTTATTTCTTGTATGCTGTTTGGTACTGCGCATAGTTTTATTGTTTAGTATCTTTTTATTTTGATGTTATCCCTGAAAATGGCGGGGACTGTATGTAAAAAGCACACGAGTGCTTATCTATTATCCTCGAATAAAAGAATTTGCCTTGTCTTGCCTTGTCTCTCTCTCTCTCTTCTCTTAATCTTTCTCTCTATCTCTCTCTCTCTCTCGTCCGTCGCATGAACTATAACCCAAGGTCCCATATGTGAACGCTCGCAGAACATTTGTACATACGTTAAAACCTGTTGTTTTTTTTAATCACATTTTCAATGTTTGATTCTTTTCAGCATAGATTAACCCCGTTTTATTGTGGTGAGGGAAAAATGGTCACAAATACAAAATGCTCATCCACTGGTAAACCCGGATCTCCAGTAAACGAACAAAAAACAAAGGGGTTTTGCTTTTATAAGTATATATTCTCGACTTTTTTTTGGTAAAGCCAGGATCAAAACAATTGTGTGAATATATTGCTTTACTGTCAGTAAAAATCAGTTTGACTTGACTTGACTTAACTTGACCCGGCAATTTCCAAGTTTAATGAAGAATGAGACCGAGTCATAGGAAGGACGGTGGCAGGATGGTTAAGACGTTCGCCTGCCAATATGTAAACCGTAAGTTTCTGGGTTCGTACCCAGCCTCACCCTTTCTTCCCAGTTTGACGAAAAAATCGAACTGAATGTCAAAGTCATTCGGACAAGACTGTAAACCGCGGCCCCGAGTGCGAACGCACGAAGAACATCTTGCGCACACGTTAAAACCCCGTTCCGCCTTTCGAAAGATCAGGCCATCGTGTGCCGGTAGGAGCGGATAACAAAATTATTTTCAAAAAGCAGCATGCACACAGGTGTCGTGTTTAGACACCATCCTGAGGAAAAAATAATGGGTAGGCGCTTCACTTGTGGCGACGCGCTCTCCCCGGGGAGAGCAGCCCGAATTTCACGCAGAGAAATCTGCTGTGACATAAGTGGTATAAAATAAAATTTTAAAAAAATATTCTGGGTGATCCCCAGAATGTGTTACCCAGGGAACCATCAATCATCAACAACAGTAACAACTTTTATTTTACCTCCACCAGAGCCATTAAGATTGGTCTAGCAGCCTGTGAGTTCAGGTCCATTAGGACTAGAGGTGTGTCGTTATGTCTGATTAGCTGTTGCACCTGACAGCTCATTAGCATGGCAGCCACGTAGAGTGATCAATGGTCTGCTGTCATGTCTCTTGTGGCCTACCTGATTTATTGGGTTTTGTTTTTTTAAAAACCTGTACTTTAATTTGATCAAATATAGAGGTGCAAGTGCAAGTTATGCTTTTTTTAATAGAGCAAAATTTTTATTTAAAAAAGAAAGTGAAAGAGAAGGGAGTTGAATTAGTTGTTACAATTTGTATGGCGTGGTTCGTACTTGTGGACTTATAACATTCTTATAGCGAAACAAACACACGCGCAAACAGAAAAAGAAAGAAAATAGTGGATGGCATTTCTTTTGTAGTGACATGCTTTTCCTGGGGAGAGCAGTCTGAATTCGAAACAAAGAAAATTTGACATGACTTTAAGTGGTGTACAAAATGTATAGTTGTTTCTATTTTTGTCAGTGTTCGCTTGCAACAATGGCATCTGCATTGTTTTTGACTTCTTTTTTTTTAAGATTGTGTGTGCATGTGTGTGTTGTGTGTGTGTGTGTGTGTGTGTGTGTGTGTGCGCGTGTGGTGTGTGTGTCGTGTGCGCGAATGTGTGTGTATGTGTGTGTGTGGTCATACAAAATATACGTTTGCATAAACACCCACACCCTGAACTTGAGTGTGTATATGCTAATAATTATTCCCATTCATCACCAGCGTATAGCTGATTACGAACGTGGCATGCATGTGTAGTTGCTACATCTGACAGTGGTTACGACCATTTTTTTTTTAAATTTGTTTGGTGGTGGGTGGTTGTGATGGGGGTGGGAATGTGCAAGCACTTAAGAAGTTGTGGAAAACTTGTCAAAGCGATTTTCGTGCGGGTCATTTGAGGCTGTTCAGGGAGGCCAGCTGGGGCTTTTCATTTCCGGAGACAAAAGCCGGACAAGAGGGGTGAGAGGGAAGGGAAGAGGAAGGGGGGGGGGGGGAGTGATGGAGGAACGGAAAAGTCAAGGACTCCGATAAAAGGCCACGAGAGAGGACAGGAAGGGAGGGGGGGTGAATAGAAAGGTGGTGGTGGGATGAAAAGGTCAAGGACTTAGAGAAAAAAGGGAGAAGGTTAATGAGGGGGAAGGAAAACTAGAATTATTTTCCGTGTTCTGTATTAATTGAAATTTTTTTATAGAATTTATCCTGATTGTCAACATCGTGTGTACACAGTTGTGTGTAAGAAATAGAATAAACATTTGTAGGAATATGATAGGCAGATGACATTATTTTTTAAAAAGCTTGATGTGAAAAGTGTTGTAAAGTTTTGCAAACATTTTTTTTTCTAAAGCCTTTCAGTTAGAGCAACCCCCCTGAAATGTTTTTATAAAAATATATTCATTTGCCCTCTTTAGGGTCAGGGAAGGTAAAGCAGCGAGGGAGAGGAGATCGGCGCCGTCCTCAACATGTTGGCCCCTAGAGAAGCTGAGGCCTCTGATGCCTCGCTCCCCTATGACACACAGGTTATGGGACACCTTTACCTTTATTCATACTCACATTGATTTCTATCGTCAGAGCACTTTGGGCATTTTCCATAACTTTCTTTTATAAAGCTAAAAGCACTTCTTGACATCGTACACTACTTTTGTTGAACAATATCAATCAATTACAAAATACTGACTTTGAAAAGGTTACTTGCTCTAAAACACTTCAAACATTTCCATATGATTCTGGGAAAAGACAGTTATGGGTAACGTGTTGATTTGGGTATTGGTAAATCTATAAACATTGACAGAATTGATCACTGTATGTGTGTGTGTTTTATTTTTATGTACACACACACACACACACACACACACACAATATATATATATATATATATATATTTTTATATTATATTTTTATAAATATATATATATATATTTTTTGTGTGTGTATGGTGTCGTGTGTGCACTGTTCGTGCATGTGGTGTTTGGTTGTTGCCAGATTCCAGTCGTGCATGAGTGGTGCTGCGCATGTGCATGTGCATGTATATGTTTGTGCATGCATGTGTGTTTCTGTGTGTATTATGTATGTGTGTGAATGCACATGTGTGTGTAACTTTCCCAGCGTTTTGTTTGTGCATATTTCCTTTATTTACATTCATTTGCGTTCATAGTTTAGATGCATGCACATGCATGCCACAAATACACTTACAAGCAAGTATACACATACAGCCGTGGATGCCACCATTTAGATTGAATGGATGTGGGCACGGGTAAACAGGACTGACAGAAGCTGGGAAAGGTTGTCAGTGATGTTTTTTGTTCAGGTCAGTTGAGATGGCCAGGGACCAGACTCCACTTTTAATTTTCAGAAATGTGTGTGTGTGTGTGTGTGTGCGTTGTGCGTTGTGTGTGGTGTGTGTGTGTGTGTGTGTGTGTGTGTGTGTGTGTGTGTGTGTGTGTGTGTGTGTGTGTGTGTGTGTGTGTTGTGGAGAGTGCGTTTGTGTGTGTTGTTTGTGTTTGTGTGTGTGTCGTGTGTGTGTGTGTTATGTATATGTAATGTGTTTGTTTGTTGTGTGTGCGTGTGTGTATGTTTTGTAGATTTTTGGGTGTTTGTGTAAAATTTGTTGCATTATTATAGTATGATTTTGTGGTGATATTGACTGAAACACTTAAATGTTTGCAATGTGTAAAGAAAATAAAGTGACATTATACAACCGATAGCTTTAACATTGAACTTTGTGGTTTACAGAAATAACACATTCTTTTTGGTTAGTGTGAATTTTTGTGTAGTTTGTGTGTGTGTGTGTATTGTGTGTGTGTGTGTGGCACCCATGCGTGGTCAACATGTGTGTGTGCGTGTGTGTACATGGTACGTAGTGTGTTCTGTGTGTGATGTGTGCGTTTGTCAGGAATATCTAGTTGATCCGTGTGGTGTTGCTTGCAGATTCTATGTGTGTGTGTGTGTGTGTGTGTGTGTGTATTGTTGTCTGTCTGTTGTCGTTCTGTCTGTCTGTCTGTCTGTCTGTTGTGCACATGCGCTTGTGTATAAGTATGTTGCAACGTGAGAGCTTACTGATGCAACGGCCTTATAAGTCTCTGCCTGCACACAGGAGTCTCGGGAACACCACATACGTGTCCACATAGGGCAGTAGTTACGATCGTTTCTGTAGAAAGTTGTGGGCGGGAATGCCTGCAAACTGCAAAACTTGTCGAGAAATTGTCAAAGGGATTTCTCTTCCGGCCATTTGAGCATGCTCAGTGGGCCTGATGGGACTTTCCATTTCCGGAGATAAAAGCACGGAACGAAAGACGAGAGGAAGGGAAGGGAGGGGAAGGGAGAGCGGGAAAAGTAGAAGTGGTGGTGGTGGTTGTGTGACCGAAAAGTTGATGACTAAAAAAAAAACCGGCCAAAAAGTAAATAGGAAAGTAGAAGAACAGAATATTTACTTACCACATTTTCTTTTAATTTTCATTATGTATCCATGCCAGTTGTACAGAGTTTATAACATGTTTTGAGAGGAAAATGAGAAAATAATGTAAAACTAAAAAGTGCATAGAATTCTAGAGAGATATTAACATTGGTTGGTTTTGTTCTTGTTGTTGTAAAGTTTGGGTTACCTCCATTTTTGAAGGTTATTTGGATAGTGAAAATGTTCTTTTATATACTCAAAAAAGTGCTTTCATGTCGCATTGCATTCTTTTTTTCTTGCTACGTTCAGTCATAGCAAATTTCCTTGAATAAAATTTGGGCAGCTTTTTTATGGAGATTCTATCACCACGAGAGATTAAGAGAGCGAGTTAGAAGACAAAGAATGAATAAATGAATGATCTTATTTTCAACGGTTACAGTAAAAAAGTATTCGCATTCTTTCTTTCGTTCAGCCCATGCCCTGATTAGGAAATATTATACACAACAAAAAAACAACACAACCCCCAAAAAAAAACACAAACCAAAATAAAGAAACAAACAAGAGAGAGAGAGAGAGGAGAGAGGGGAGAGAGAGAGAAGAAGAGAAGAGACAGACAGAACAGCAGCAAGACCAGACAGAAACACAGAGACCAGAGACAGAAGAGACAAGAACAGCATACAGACAGATAGAGACAGACAGACAGACAGACAGAAGACAGACAGACAGACAGACAGACAGACAGACAGAAAGACAAATAGCTAAGTAAACAGAGTAACAGATAGAAGAAGCAGACAATCAGATCAGCAGACATGTCTGTCTAAACACACGTAGCTGGCAGACAGAGGGAGATAAGGGAGGTGTGGTGCAGCAGCACTCACTGGGAGTCTGTGGTCTGGAAGTAACACGCCTGCCTTCACAGCCAGAAGTGGGGTTTGATCCCCAGGTGTGTCTGAACTTCTCTCCCCCCCCTCCCATCTACTAGACACTGACTGGTGGTCTGGGTGCTAGCTATTTAGATGAGCTATGAACAAATTTGAACAGTGTACAACGAACAAATGTTATTTATTGAGGGTAATAGAATAAGCATAACAATTGTTTTTTTTACATCTAGCCCAGCTAGGAGATCATTAACCATGTGCAACACATATTAATTTTGCTACACTTAAGAGAACCCATGGCAACAAGAGAATATTTTCTCGCAAAATCATGTTATAAAAATGGCCACTCCATAAGAAAATGAATGCACATGCAGAGAGGATTTTTTTGTTTTATGAAATGAGTGGTGCGTGCTGCTCGATGTAGCGATACCTTTTTTCTGGGGAGAGCAGCCCAAAGAAATCTACCGAAACTGAAAGTCATTTACAATAAAAACCCAACCATAACTCCTACAAGCTAAGTCAATCAATATCCACTTCGCTTACACTTTTTCTTGAAAATGAATTGTATAGGTTGTAAAGACTTCACCAGAAGCGCTTGTTTCATCAAAGTACATTCCGAGTGTGCCGGAGGTCGAACTTTTTTAGATCGTAGACATTATCATTTTTCTGCAGAATCTGAGAATAATCTCACCCACTTCGATGCCTTTCAAGCTGGTTTTTTCTCGAAATTCTCTCCATCAGCTTGAACTAGGAAGCAGAATTACAAGTTTTTACTTAAAGGAAAATTCAGAATGAGATATTGTTGATCATATCTGGAAATCGTTATTATTTGTAGAGAAAATCAGAGATTTTATAGGATATTTTCCCCCATCTATGATGTCTTTCACCAGTATGGACGATACATACACACATTTATATTTGCCATATTTTTTTACGACTCTTTGAGAGAAAAGCTGATATGACATTGATGGCAGGATCTAAAAGGGAGCTGTCTCGCTCATGTGCCATGACAAACTTTCCACCATTCAAAACTAGATTCCCAGAAGTCAGAATGCGGTTATCTGAATTGTGGGTAAAAACGGTCGCAGTTGCAAAACCTCACCATCAGTGAACCTCAGAGGTCTTGCCGAGAAAGAAAATAGATAAAGAAACTGAACCATATTTGAAACTTCTTCTTTGCAAGAACGCAAGTCAGCTGTGAACATCAAAATAACATTTGGTGCTTGTCGCTTTTAGAGGATGATGAGAATCAAACGACACTGCTCACAGACACGATTTATCTCTCCTGCCAAACTGTTATTTGCTTTTACACACACACACACATACACGCACGCACGCACGCGCGCACGCACACACACACACACACACACAACATATATATATATATATATATATATTATATATATATATATTATATATATATATATATATATATATATATATATATATGTAAGTATAAGTATGTATGTACACAAAACCTTGTTACAAGATTTCAAGATTTTATGTATTTGAACTATTTCGAGAAAAAAAACAAACAAGGGGTACATGAACAGACTGACCAATCATCCATCTACGTTTACGTCGTAGATCGTTAAAAATCCCCACCATTAATCTCTTTGTTCTCTTTTACAGTCTTCTTTCACCATTCACAATAAGGTAATTAGTTCAACATCGGTATCAACATTCACATTTTTCAACTTTTTCTTTTCTTCTTGTTCTTAATCTTCTCCATCAAAAATTGCTGGAACCCACCATGAATCGCCATGAAAGTGTCAAGATTTAAACCTGCGACCCGTAACTCAAGAATTATCAACATTAGGAGCTTGTCGCCTGAACCATTCAGCCATGGAACAAGTCAGGAGATATAACTGGCGCTCTAAACGTGTGTGCTTTTTTTTCGATCACAGCGTGAGATGAGGTCTTGTGTGAAAACTGGAAAAGATGGCAGACGGCTGTGTTGGTGATGAGATAATGACGACCTTTGCCGAGGCTGCAAACGTTCCAGATGACGGCGTCACAGCTACCACTGTCAGCAGCCAGCCGTTCGTTACGCCTGATGATTTGGCAGACTGTGGGAATGGATGAATTATTAGCAGAAAAAAGGAGTTTGTGTTGTGATCAAAGCAGAGTTGTCAGACAGTTCAAAATAAGATGTTGTTGCATTCAACGTTAGAAAATCATGTCTTATTTATTGATTGATTGATTGATCTTTTTACTTTTTTACTTATCTATATATTTATTTTTTTATTTTTTTATCTATTTATTTTTTTTTTATTTATGTATGTATTAATCTATCTATTCATTTATATATTTATTTACCTATTGATTTATCTATTTATTTATTTATCTATTTATTCTTTTATAACGAGGATAACGGAGTAATCACTCGTGCGCTTTTTTTAAAATCCAGTCCCTGTGTATATGCAGTTTTGTAAATCTTGTCATCTGTTCCCACCGTTACACAAAGGCCTACTCTTACGAAAAGCAGAATAGGATGTAACGTGTGTTGCAAGATGTTCTGCGTGCGTTCGCGCACGGGGCCTCGGTTTATAATCTCATCCGAAGGACTTTTGGTGGAGTGCAGTCGGCACTGATGTTAACTGATGTAGCTTGCATGCATGGTCGAGCGAGTGCGCACACGTACACACACTCACCCAAACAGACACACGCATGCACACAAGCATGAACACACACACACACACACACTTACACAGAAACACACGCACGCGCGCGCGCTCGAGCGCGTACGCACATGCACACACATATACGCTTACACACACTCACATATACACTCACACAC
>CM060332.1:2715101-2727601 GCA_030674155.1 Stramonita haemastoma
CAACAGCAGCAACAACAACGACAACCTTTTCCCCCACACACACTACGGTACAGCACTAACGTCAAAACAACTCTCTCACCAGTTACAGCAGCCCACACAACATCACTCATTTCTATCTATCCATGAAATCTATTACATCTCCACCACGACTACACTACACTACACTACACTACACTACGCTACACTACACTACACTACACTACACTACACTACACTACACTACACTACACTACACTACACTACCACTACACTACGCTACGCCACGCCACGCCACGCCACGCCACGCCACGCCACGCACACACCACCCACACCACACACACTACACTACACTACAAAACAATGCAATACAATACAATAAAACACAATACAATACAATACAATACAATACATCACAATACAATACAATAAAACACAATACAATACAACCACCCCCTGTCCACCGCCCTCTCTGTCACCTAAGTCAGTGTTCCATGACGAGGCACTGCAAAGACATGTCACAGTAGCGGGGTGAATAATGCATTACCCGTGTCAAGAGAGGGATTCAGAGGCTGGGTCATAGTCACTGCCCAGCGTAATGGACTGGAGTACTGTAACACTGGAAATCTCCCTATCTCGTTCAGTCCATGATATGCTCTTTTACACATCTGTTCACCTTCAGCATCTTCTGTGGTGCTTACCAACGGTCAACCAGACTACAAATTCTTCAAATTCTCTATTTCCTGTCATCCCTTTAGGAATAATTATGGAGGATTTTACATAACAGCAAAAAAACAAAATCATAACATACAGACTAGGTGAAGGTGAAGGAAGCCCTATTGATCTTTAGGTCTATTTATTTTGTTTACCTTATGTCTTCTGTCTCTGTGTAATTGTCTGCCTGTCTACCTGTCTGTCTGTCTCACTCTTCCATCCTCTCTTCTTTCTGAACATCCCGAGGAGTCATGTCAAGTCTATTTTACCAGAGACACCACTGCCAAGATTCGAACCAATTACTGTGTGGACCCACGGAATAGAAGTCGAATGCACTTAGTCACAGAGGTCCTGTGAGCGAACACAGGCAGAACATATTCTGTACACGTTAAAGCGTGTTCAATCTTTCAGATTAGTAAGCAATCCGAGCCAGTTGGAACCGATGACGAAATTAACAAAACTGTGTGCATACGGGACAAGATGTTAAAAAAAAAAAAAAAAATAATAAAAAGCACTCAGGGGCTTATCCCATTTTCGTAAAAAAAAAAAAAAAGAATTTATAAGAGAGAACAAAATAAAGCTATAGCATTTGTCATGTATATCTTCAAATCTTCAAATTGGTGAATCAGAGAAAAGTCACAGTGGGTTTTACAGCCGGTGAGGCAGTTTCTTGGCATAAATCATGGGGTGTAGTGAGAATAAAATAGTCCGAACACCAAGACCCGACACCCCCCCCCCTTCTCCTTGCTCAACCTCCCTTGTCTATCCTCAACCAGTCTACCTCACCCCCTCCAGCTCCCTAAGAAAAGAAGAAAAATTCTGAAATGTTGTTTAAGGAGCATGTATTTTTCTTTGTAAAATCTGAAATATGCATTGAAAGCAGTATTTGCTAAAGGGATATGCTGTTTAATCCTAAGGTGAATAGAGCTGAGGTGTGTGTGTGTGTGTGTGTGTGTGTGTGTGTGTGTGGTGTGTGTGTGTGTGTGTGTGTGTGTATGTGTGTGTGTGTGTGTGTACATGTGTATGTGTATGTGTGTGTGTGTGTGCGTGTTCGTGTGCGTGTGTGTGTGCACGCGCGCGTTCACGCGCACGCGCACATCTATTTGTTGTTTTTTTTTCTTTCCACTCTGACAATAGCTTCACCAAAGCATTCTGTTTCTCGGAAGGCAATTTCCCAATCCATATTTTTCATGTCAGCTGTATAGATTGCACCAGCATATTTAAATCTTCTTCATGTTTTTTCTTTTCTTTGTTAGCACAGTTATACCTCTTCTGAAGCCCCCGGCATAATTTTGTTTTACCATGTATCATCTCTTTTTTTTTTTTGCATTGATCTCCACTCAAGAGAATGCAATGTTTCTTTTCAGGCGTTTCACAAATTCAGCTGTATTTTTGTCCCCAAACAAGATATTGATATCATTTGTTATGTATAACTTTGTAACTGACCTGTATTGCTTGCTGTTCTAGCCCCCATCATTCAATGCATAAGTTAGGAGTCTTTCTAGGTCAGTATTAAAAGGGTAGGAGGCAGAAGACTGCCTGGCTGATGCAATAAGATTTATAAAACCACTTACTTTTGTAAGTACCTGCGTATTTGCAACGTTATCACAGTCTTGTTTTTACACCCGGGAAAAAGATCTGTGCATTTGTTTTCTTTCTAACAGCCCCCTGCAATTATCTCTTAACGCTAAACTGTGTCACAAGCCTTCATTGCAATCATGCAGAATGATACTGATCATGCAAGTTATTGGGGCGGTTTCCTGAAACGGAATCGTAGGCTGAAAATCTTGCCACATCAGTTCAATATTTTTTTTTATCTAAACGTTTATCTATTTTTATTTACTCATTTATTTTATTCTTTATTTTCGAGAAGTATATCGAGTAGTAGTAGTAGTAGTAGTAGTAGTAGTAGTAGTAGTAGTAGTAGTAGTAGTAGTAGTAGTAGTAGTAGTAGTAGTAGTAGTAGTAGTAGTAGTAGCATTAGTAGCATTCCTGCTACTGTGGTTCTTTTCCTTCTTCTGCTGCTGCTGCGAAAAACATAGAACAGACTTTCATTATATCTATATAAAAAAAACACAAAAACCACTGAGCATAACAATTCAGCATTTCTGAAATAATGTATCAAAGAGCACAACATAGGCACCCTAGGTAAACACTACGTGTAGATTCATCCCACTTCCCCCACCCACCCCCAATAAAAAGCAAAAACAAAAAAACAACAAACAAACAAAAACACAAGTGTGACATATAACACATTGTATCCAGCTGGCTCTCGGGACTCGAACCCACTCCATCCCTCTTTCATATCCTTCCCTCCCTCCTATCCCCAGTTTCTGCCTTCCTCTTTTGTCCCCCCCCCCCCCCTTTTTTTTTTCTTTCTTTCTTTTGTTGTATAACCTCTAGGTTGACAGGAGAGGGGGAAGAGTGGAGGGTGGAAGGAATGAAAGGGGGTAGGAGGCTGCTGGTATATCCTGTATGAATTGATGGCTTGGTGTTTAGCGATAATTGTCTCCTGCACTTCATCTTCTCATCCCCCATCTCCCTTTTTTAAAGCAGAAATGTGCCCCTTCCTCATCCCCAGGCCTAACATATTGTGTATTTGTAACACACACACACACACAAACACACGCGCGCGCGCGACATGCACGCACACACACACACACACACGCACAAGCACATACACACACAATTATTCAAATATGTGCATCAGTAGGCCTATGCTTGATTGCTTATGCATAATTATTATGTGTACATGTGTTGATGACAATGTATATGTTGTGTGTGCATGTGAAAGTGATGTGAGATGTGTGTGTGTGTGTGCGTGTGGTGTGTGCGTGCGTGCGTGCGTGATGTGTGTGTGTGTGCGTGCGTGTGTGTTGCGTGTCTATGCCTACATGCAGGCATATGCATGCATGTACGTATACATATGTAAATGTTTGTTTGCATGTGTGCGTGTGTGTGTATGCGCGCGCGTTTGTGTGTGTGTGTGTTGTGCGTTGTGTGTGTGTGTGTGTGTGTGTGTGTGTGTGTGGCTGTTGGCGTGCGCGCGCGCTTAAATGTGTTGTGCATGTAGGAATGCACAAACGCGTGCATGCCTTCTCAAATTATTATTTTTTGTCCATCTGTAGGCGTTTCACCAGAAAGAAAAGGAAAACCAAAGCAGAAAATAAAACCCATAAATAATAAGGGCCCAAAGGGGGATAACAAAACGTGAGAAAATCCTCAGCTGTAACCTGACAACCTGGTTTGAGAAGTTGATTGCACCTGACATGTGGAAGGCTTAAACACGAAAAACAAAACAACAAGGAACACGATTTTTCTTGATAGGCAAAGAAATACGAAATGGAGAGAAGAAACACCAGGCTAAAATGAAGAGCTATTGAGGGAAGAAGAATAAGGCAAAACAACAGTGAAAGACAAGAAAGAAAAAAGAAGGGAAATCAAATATTAAAAAAACGTTTTATTTCTGAGGGTTGCTAAACAAGTAGAACATGCTGTTTAGGATAAAGAGAATGAGTGAAACCAGCCGCCCTGGCGCAGTGGTTAGCGTCTTGGATTTCGGACTGGAAGGGCGCGGGTTCGATTCCCATAAGAGTCAGAGGGATTTTTTCGGGCTCCGGCTGGCTCCTACCTAGAGTGAGTGTGCTGTGGGCTCAGTGGGGAGACTGGGACCACACAGTCGAGCTTCATCCACTTTACGGATGCGAGTTTGAAAGTGTTGCTCTAATTACCTGACCAACACTGCAAGTGTCTGTATCTCTTGGGCCCGGTTGACGCCGGGATATATTATAATAGTAAGCGTAAGACACAGCCTATCAAGTAGTCTCAAATCATATGCACTTCCACAGCAGCATCACTACATCATCCCCATTCTCATCGATCATCATGCAACGAAAACATTGCCTCTGATTCTGTGGCGCTGGTTGCTCTGGTTTTATGGTGACCTCAGGTTCGGTTTCTCCATACACCTCTGTGCCTGTGGTGAGTTTGTGTCAAAGGTTTGGAGGTTCGCGGGGAGACGGTCGTTGGAAGGACGTTGTGGTGGTAGCCACCTCGGGTGGGTGTCTTACTCAATCTGGCTCCGCGACTGCGCTATCAATGTCGTTAGTAGGAGGCTTAGTAGGTGGTGTCCTGCATGTCTTAGCTCAGAACAGGCACCGCTGAACACCACCAAAGTGACCCAGCAGCAATGCAAGGCCCCTCTGGCTGGTAGCCCCATGGCGACCTAATCTTGATGAGCTCTAGGTGACTTCTGATTCCGAGGATGAGACAGCGAACCTGGGGTATGGCTGTGGGGGGAGGTTGAAATGGGCGGCATGGGAACAGCAGGGACGGGAACGTCACGAAGATGAGGTAGCAAAAAAAACAACAACAAAAAAGCAAGAAAAATAGATTGAAAATGGACTCAAGAGAGAGAGAGAGAGAGAGAGAGAGAGAGAGAGAGAGAGAGAGAGAGAGAGAGAGAGAGAGAGAGAGAGAGAGAGAGAGAGAGAGAGAGAGAGAGAGAGAGAGAGAGAGAGAGAGAGTTTGAATTTATGTACGATAAAAGATAAAAAGAGGGTACAAGCTATAAAACCAAACTTATTGCTAGAAGGGGCACGGACACGGCAAAAGAAGACAGAAATGGAGTTATGAAACAAAACAACACAAAACAAACAAAACAAAAACAAAAGTAGGGTAAAAAGAAAACAAACTTTCAAATGAGATGAGAAAAGAACAAAAAGCCTTCAATACATCATTAACATCAGGTTTAAGTGCCATAGATCAATAATATGCCTTCCATCTGTTTATGTCAGTCTATTTGTCTGTCTGTCCGTCCGTCTGTCTGTCTGTCCTTCTCTATATGGCTTTATCTGGTTTTTCTGATTTTTTATTTTTGGGCCGTGTATATACATGTCTGTCTCTACAGCATTCCTGTCATTTGTTCTCCTAATTGTCCTGTCGCTAGTTCTTTGTTGTTATTAATTAGGATTTTTGGAGAGGGAACATTCTGTTGTTTTGTTTTGTCTCACTATCTATCTATCTATCTATCTATCTACCTATCTATCTATCTATCTATCTATCTATCTATCATCTATCTATCTATCTATCTATCTATCTATCTATCTATCTATCTGTCTGTCTATCTGTCTATCTGTCTATCTGTCCATCTATCGGACTATCTATCTATCTATCTATCATCTATCTATCTATCTATCTATCTGTCTATCTGTCTATCTGTCTATCTGTCTATCTGTCTATCTGTCTACCTACCTATCTATCTGTTTATCTGTCCATCTATCTGATTATCTATCTATCTATCGATCGATCGATCTATCTATCTATTTGTCTATCTATCTATCTATTAATCTATCTATCTACCCATCTATTTAGCTATCCATCCATCCATTCATCAATCCATCAATTCATTCATCTATCTATCTATCTATCTATCTATCTACTATCTATCTATCTATCTATCTATCTATCTATCTATCTATCTATCTATCTATCTATCTATCTGTCTATCCTTTTTGCTTTGTGATGTTTCTTTCTTTTTCTTCTTTACAGTTACTTGTCCGTACACTCTACAGTAGATTGTTTTCAATAAATTCATACACACTTGTTTGAGCTGAAAACTAGAATAGCAGCAACACAAGTGCAAGAGAGAGAGAGAGATTTGAAATGTCACAGAAAAAAGGACAAAATGTAACAAAAAACGTAAAACAGAATGGGAACCGGCAAAGGAAAGAGCAGGAGTGTGTGTGTGTGTGTGTGTGTGTGTGTGTGTGTGTGTTGTGTGTGGTGTGTGTGTGTGTGTGTGTGTGTGTGTGTGTGTGTGTGTGTGTGTGTGTGTGTGTGTGTGTGTGTGTGTGTGTGTGTGGTGTGTGTGTGTGTGTGTGTGTGTGTGTGTGTGTGTGTGTGTGTGTGTGTGTGTGTGTGTGTTGTGTGTGTGTGTGGTGTGGTGGGGGGAGGGAGTAACGTTAACATACGCACTCAGCACTCGCTTCTCAAAACTCTTTTTTCCATGTATCCTATTTTCAGGTTTTTTTTAAAATTTCTTTTCTTTTAATCTTTGTTTGTTTTTTTTCTTTTTCTTTTGTTTCTCTTTTATTTCATTTTTAGAGGAGTGGGTGTGTTTTTTTTTTACAAGTTACTTTTTCTCCTTTTTTTGCTTTTCTTGTATTTGTTTTGGGCTCAGTTTATTTTTCTTCCCTCTTAACTTTCTTGAGTATTCATTTTCTTATCCATGTTTTTTTTTCTTGTCTTCTATTTCTATGTTTTTCCTTTTTTTTAGTTAGCATTTTTTTCTCCCTTCCCTATTTTCTTTCTTCTTTGCTTTCTTTCTTTTGTTTTTCGTTGATTATATCTCTTTTTTTCTCTTTTCCCCTCCCCTCCCTCTCATTCTCTCTCCCTGTCTCTGTCTGTCTGTTTGTTTTTTCTGCCTGTCTGTGTGTCTGTCTGCCTGTCTGTCTGTGTGTCTGTCTGCCTGTCTGTCTGTCTGTCTGTCTATCTGTCTGTCTGTCTGTCTGTCTGTCTGTCTGTCTGTCTGTCTGTCTCTCTCTCTCTCTCTCTCTCTCTCTCTCTCTCTCTCTCTCTCTCTCTCTCTCTCCCTCTCTCTCTCTCTCTCTCTCTCTCTCTCTCTCTCTCTCTCTCTCTCTCTCTCTCTCTCTCTCTCTCTCTCTCTCTCTCTCTCTCTCTCTCTCTCTCTCTTCAGTAATCCTTTGTTTTTACTAACCCTTTCTTTGTATCTTTCTTTATTTCTTTTTTTTATTATCTATTTTGTGTGTCTTTATTCTAACTTTCTTGCGTTTGCTTCTTTTTTCTTTCTTTACTTACTACTGTATTCTTTCTTTCTTCTTTTTCTTTCTGTCTTTCTTTCTCTCATTCTTTTTGTGTCTTTCTTTCTTTCCTTCTTTCTCTTGCTTTTTTTTCTTTCTTTTTCTTTCTTTGTTTCTGTCTTTCTTCCTTTCTTTTTTACTTTTTTACTTTTTTTCTTTCTTTCATTCTTTTTTTTTCTTTTCTTTCTTTCTTTCTTTCTTTCTTTCTTTCTTAACTCCTCGGAATTTTACTCTTCATGTTATTCGAACATACTAGAGCTTTCTTCAATATCACAATGGGAATCAGTTGACCCCAAACTAACTTTTACAGTACAGCAGTTTTGTTGTATGTAATAAACTAATCATGGGTTTACCATTCTAAAAAAAACCAACTTCTTTTTCACAACTCAGACAGCAGCTACTGTTGTTTGTATGTAATATGAGCAAAGTAGAGAGAAACAAAAGTAGCTACAAAAAGAGAGAGAGAGAGAGAGGAGAGAGAGAGAGAGAGAGAGAGAGAGAGAGAGAGAGAGAGAGGAGAGGGAGGAGGAGAGAGAGAGAGAGAGAGGAGAGAGAGAGAGAAGAGGGAGATGGAGAGAGAGAGGAGAGAGAGAGAGAGAGAGAGAGGAGAGGAGAGAGAGAGAATGAGAAAGAGGGAGAGAGAGAGAGGGGGAGAGAGGGAGATAGAGAGAAAGAGGAGAGGAGATGGGAGAAGGAGAAGGGGTGAAAGAGACAACAGAGAGAGAAAGAAGAAGAGAAAGAGAGGAGAGGAGAGAGAAGAGGAAGAGAAGAGAGAAAGAAGAAAGAAAGAAAGAGAAGGAGAGAGAGAGGGAAGAGAGAGCTAGAGACAGAGGACAGAAGAGACGACCAGAAGAGACAACAGACAGACAAAGACAGACAGAAGAGAGAGTAGACAGAGACAGAAAGAGACAGAGAACAGAGACAGACAGAAAAGAAGACAGAAAAGAAGAGACAGAGAAGAGAACAGAGAGACAGACAGAGACAGAGACTTAGAGCAGACAGACAACAACAGACAACAGACAAACAACAACAAGACAGACAGACAACAAACAGACAACGACACACACACAAAACAGACAACAGACAGACAGACAGCGACAGACACACACACAAACGACAAGCGACACAAGACGACAAAACACACACACACACGCTCCACACACACACACACACACACACACACACACACACACACACACACACACACCACACACACACACACACACACACACACACACACACCATCATTCACTACACACACTAACCCCACCCACCGTACACACCCCACGTTACACACACACACACACACACACACACCACACACACACACACACACACAACACACACACACACACACATCACAACACAACACACCACACACAACACAACAAGAGCATGCAACCCATTGTAGTTTTCCAAAATAAAATATCCTCTCTCCTCTTTCTGCTCCTTCTCAGTAAGAAGACTCAAGTAGTTTCTTTCCTATCCTGAACTGGGAGATAGATATTTCGTAAACTTTGCAGGTTTTTTTTTTCTTTCTTGTTCTTTTCTTCTTTTGTTTTTCTTTTTTCTTTCGTTCTGTTCTTTCTTTGTTTTGTTTTGCTTTGTTTTGTTTCTTTCGTTTCGTTGTTTCATTCTTTCTTTTTTATCTTTTGGTGTGTGTTTTCTTCTTTTCTTTCTATTTTTTTCTTTGTTTTCTGTCTGTCTGTTTTCCTTTCTTTCTTTCTTTCTTTCCTTTCTTTTCTTTCTTTCTTCTTTTGCTCTTTTTTTCTTTCTATTTTGCTATTCATCTTCTTTCTTTCTCCTTTCCTTCTTTCCCCTTTTTCTTTTTTCTTTTTTTGTTTTTTTCTTGCTTTCTTTCTTTCTTCCTTTCTTTTTGAGAGAGAGAGAGAAACAGACAGACAGACAGACAGACAGACAGACAGACAGACAGACAGACAGGCAGACAAGGACAGAGACACAGAGACATACAGAGAAAGGGAGAGAGAAATAGGAGAGACAAACCGACAAAGACACAGATAGCGACAGACAGACAGACAGACAGACAGACAAACAAACAGACAGATAGACAAACAGATAGGGTCTATACAATGTAGACAGGTAAGAAAAAAAGGCGAGACAACCAAACAAACAAAAATGTGCATCTCCCACACGAAATGAATATCTATGTTATTATTCCAGCACGCAGCATACAAGCCATTCTTGTGGAAAATGAAATGACGCCCATTGAAAAATCCCCGACCGCTTCCTTCTGTTTCCTCTTCTCTGTGGAGAAACAAACAGCCTGCCCTCTGTCCTTGACCTTGAAATAAAAATCGTATTATTCATAAACTGTCAGTTTCATTGTTTCTGTCCTTTTGGGGTTTTTTTGGTTAATTATTTTTTCTCCTGTCCTTCCTTTTTTCTTTCTTTCTTGGTTTCTTTTTTATCTGACTTTCGGGGGAGGGGGGGTGCTTTCTCTGTTGTTTTCTTTCTTTCCCTCTTCTATTGCTTACCTTAATTTTTTTCGTTTCTTACTTTCTTTCTTTCGTTTTTTTCTTCTTTCTGTATTTTCTCCTTTCTTTCTTTTCGCTGTATCTGTCTTTCTTTCTATTTTTCTTTTTATCTTTCTTCCTTTCTTTCTTTTATTGCCTTCCTTGTTTCCTTCGTTTTTTGCTTTGTTTCTTTCGTTCGTTCTTTTCTTCTTACTTTGTTTTTTTTGCTTCTTTCTTTCTTCCTTCCTTCCTTTCGTTCTATTTTGCTTGCTTTGCTTCTTTCTTTCTTATTTGTTTATTTATTTGCGTTTTCCATGCTTTCTTGTATCTCCAAAACAAAATAAATCTTTTGATCAGTATACATTTGCCAGAATTTTGAATTCCTGAAACTAGACATCAGGTGTGTTTTGTTTTTTTTGGAGGGGGGTGTAAAGAAATGGATGCGACCTGAAAAAAGAGAGAGAGAGAGAGAGAGAGAGAGAGAGAGAGAGAGAGAGAGAGAGAGAGAGGAGAGAGAGAGAGAGAGAGAGAGAGAGAGAGAGAGAGAGAGAGAGAGAGAGAGAGAGAGAGAGAGAGAGAGAGAGAGAGAGAGAGAGAGAGAGGAGAGAGAGAGAGAGAGAGACGGACGGAGGACGGACGGACGGACGGACGGACGGACGGACGGACGGACGGACAGGACGGACGGACGGACGGACAGACAGACGGACAGACAGACAGACAGACAGAGACAGACAGACAGAGACAGACAGAGAGGAGACAGACACAGACAGACAGACAAGGACAGACAGGCCGAAAGACAGACAAAGACCGACAGGCAGAAAGAAAGGAGAGACAGACATAGAAATCAGTAATAAAATAAGCAGACATGTAACTATGTAGATGAAACTCACACATAAACACAGATAGAGAGACAGAGACAAAAACAGAGACATAGATAGACAGGCTGCGAGTCAATCGCTGCAGAATGCTGCACATATCAACAGGTGACAGAATGGATAACACATATTACAAAACTGTATACACACGGGGACTGGATATAAAAACAAAATCACACGAATGCTTATTCCATCATCTTCGAAATATAAAAAAAAGAAAAAAAATAGAAAAAGAAAACAAACAAGCAAGGAACAGCACACCAAGACACGTTTTGTCTTCTTCACGTAGGATGTCAATATTCTTTTTCTCTCTTTTAATTTTCATGGGCACCAGTTTATCCTGCAGCACACACACACATTTCCATTCTTGCGGAAGATAAATGACGCTAATTGGAAAGTTCAGACCACAGTGCTCTCCCACTTTAGGAGGAAACAAACAGCCCTGAGTACACTCTTGACCCAGAAACTGAAAACCCTGCTGCCACACTGACGTGACAGGGCTCTCCATTTTGGTTTTGGTTTTTGTTGTTATGTCAGAATAATGCAGCAAGGAAGAAAAGCACGGGAGCATAAGAAATGAGTAAAAACATAAACAGTATGAAATTTTTTTTAAATTTAGGTAAAGGAAGTGTGTGAATGAGACAGATCCGTCACAGCACGGAAAAGAAAACGAAAACGAACACAATATGCAGGTGTATTATATTCATTTATTTATTAATATTTATTTATCAATCATTTATCATTTATTTATTCATTTATTTATTTATTCATTCATTCTTTTATACCGAGGACAATGCAATGAGCACTCGTGTGCTTTTTATATCCAATCCCCGTGTGTATGAATTTTGTAAATTGTGTCATCTGTTCCCACCGGCACACGATGGCCTATTCTTTCGAAAAGTGAAACAGGATTTAACGTGTGCGTAAGGTGTTCTGCGTACATACGCACACGGGAACTCGGACTTTTTTTGGGTGGAGTGGGGTCGGCACTGCTCCAGGGGGAAAATCCCCTCAAAAGGAATTCGAACCCGGGTCGTCAGATTGCAAGCTCAATGTTCTGACCACTTCATTCACCTAAGGTTAAAGAAAAGTGTGTAGATTACAAAATCCAGTCTAATAATGCAAAGGGGAAAACATATAGCAAATAAAAGCAGGCAATCAGTTTAGAAAAGGCAATGTATAACAAAAATATACATTGATCTAAAGGAAATGTACATTTAAATGAACGTTATACATAAATTTCTGGGGAAA
This sequence comes from Stramonita haemastoma, assembly GCA_030674155.1. Taxonomy (NCBI): domain Eukaryota; kingdom Metazoa; phylum Mollusca; class Gastropoda; order Neogastropoda; family Muricidae; genus Stramonita; species Stramonita haemastoma. Next base: position 2,727,213 of record CM060332.1, read on the forward strand.
AAATATAAAACTTAATACAGCCTGCCGTAGAAAGTGAAAGAAAAATGGAAGAAATACCCCCAAAAATAAATTCATGGAATGAAAAAAATGAAGAAAAAAGTTTGCATTGATCTGAAGGAAAACTGTAGATAAAAACCCACCAATGTATGTAAAAGAAAATACAAATAAAGACAATCCTTGGAAAGGAATATAAAGCTATAACCTGCCAATCTGGTTGAAAGAAATGTATAAATAGTTCTTTCACTGTGGAGGAGGAAGCGTATAAATAAAGCAATCCATCAATAGAATAGAATAGAAAAACAAATCGATAAAAAATATCAATTTAGGGAAAAGAAACAAAAAAGCAGACGTGAAAAATAAATGAATAAATAAATACCCTTTTTTTCCCA
>CM060332.1:2745101-2746219 GCA_030674155.1 Stramonita haemastoma
GAATTTACAACTGAAAACTTAGCATTGCCAAAGTACCATTTCTCATGAGCTGCCAAGAATCCTCCTTTCCGAAAAACCATTATGTTACTTTTGTTCATATTTACCTTCAACTGCAGATCTTTAGCAGCAGTATACAGATTGTTTAGTTGTGTTTGCAATCCCACAGCAGTTTCAGATAATAAAACAACATCATCAGCAAAAAGTAGTAAAAATGTCTCTTCCAAACAGTCAGAGAAAGATACCCCATGCTTTCCTTTATTTACAATATCGTCAGCTAGCTCAGCTAGCTCGTTAATGAAAAGAGAGAACAATACTGGGCTGCATACATCACCCTGTTTAACACCTGCTGTGCAGTATATATAATCACTGAATTTTGTTCCGCATCTGACCTTTGCTTTGACTTCTTCATACAGACTTTAAACCGAGGCCCCGTGTGCGAACGCACGCAGAACATCTTGCGCACATGTTAACTCCTGTTCCGCTTTTCGTAAGAGTAGGTCATCGTGTGCCGGTGGGAACAGATGACATTTACAAAACTGCATACACACGGGACTGGATGTAAAAACACACAAGAGTGCTTATTCCATTATCCTCGATATAAAAGAATAAATCAAATCAAATCAAATCAAATCTCTCTCCTCCTACCTTCCCATCTCTCTTTCTCTGTCCATCCCTCATTCCTCGTTTACTTCCTGCACCCCCCCCCCCCTCAACCCTACCTCAATCCCACAACAACAACAATGCATTAACAAGCAACAACAGAGGGCTGCTGCTTCCACTTCACAAAATTCAGCAGATCTGGGTTTTTGTTTTTCCTATTCCCCCCCCCCCCTATCCCCCTCCATCCCCTTCTCCCTTCCTGTGCCTTCCCCTTTCTAACGTCACCCACCCCCTTCCTTACCCTCCCTCCTTATTCTGTTCCCTTACCACAGAATATTATCTGCTGTTTTCCGTCCAGTCTTGTGTGAACGTCTGTCACAATGCCCTACAGAACGCCCTGCAAAAGCCGACCTCAGCGAACTGTGAGATAAATCGATTTTGAATGCCCCCACCCCTCTCTCGGAAATGGATGAGGAAGAAATATTGCTTCTCTCGCTGCCTTCATAATCTTTTCCTTA
>CM060332.1:2746319-2753819 GCA_030674155.1 Stramonita haemastoma
TTTTGGTGGGTTCGTGTTTTGGGGTGTGTGTGTGTGTTGTGTGTGTTGTGTGTGTGTGTGTGTGGGGGTGGTGTATTTGTGTGTGGTGATAGTGCCTGTCTTTGTGTGAGAGAGAGAGAGAGCGTTGTGTGTGTGTGTGTGTGTGTGTGTGTGTGTGTGGTTGTGAGTGTGTGTGTGTGTGTGTGTGTGTGTGTGGGTGTGTGTGGTGTGTGTGTGGTTGTGTGTGTGTGGTGGTTGTCTGTGTGTGGGGCTCTTGAAAAAGGAGAACATTTTGGGTCAAAAGTGGTAGGCCCCCAGATTTAATCACTGTTTTGACTGATTAAACTGTCAACTTCTGACAGCTTCAAAATGCACACTGGGTTTTGATCAAGTTCATTACAACCTATGATTTCAGAAAAGTAAGTCGCAAAAATATTAAATTCAAGTTAATATAGAAAGTTGTGACAAGCATGTAAAATGAACTTTGATTTGTTAGGGTTTAAAGAATGGACGTAGATCGTCAATTTTGTTCAACTCAATGTAAAAAACCAACAGGAAAGAAAATCAATATTTTCAAAAAAATTTTCAAATACCACATCCCCGAAGTCAAAAATGCGTGGTACCTATCTGGTGGGGAAAAACCGCTCACATGCGCAAAAAAAATCTCATAAAAATTTGGTGAACCTCAGAGACCTAGCCGAGGAGCAGTAGAAAAATAAAACACCATACAAATGCAATTTCTTTTGAACTTTGAAGTCATTCAGAGTTTAGGGACGGTGGATGCATGTGAGGCAGTTGGTAGCCGAAGTTTGGAGGCCTAAAGTAGTAAATAGTCTGACATCAATGCTTCTTTGGGTCAGATCTTTTTAGAGACGTAGCAATGGCCAAGAGGTTAAAAAACCGTTCCACTTCAACCCCATGTGTCCATCAAGTCGAGGGTTCAAACCTCAGCGACGTTATTTGGTGAATTACTTGTGGGTATTTTTTTATGATCTCTCAGGTCAACTTTGATACACACTTGTCGGTGCTTTTATTCCTTTTGTGTGTGTGTGTTTTTTTTTACAAGCAGAAGATCAAATAATTTTATGTACATAAAAGATCTCGTAATTCATGAAAGTATTCAGTGGGCCTCGGAAACTCAAATATTACCCAGCGTACACCCCTGAAGTTGGAATACGGCTACCTTCGTGGTGGGCAAAAACGGTCTATACGCAAAATGTCACCATTGGTGAGCCTTGGACCTCTATCTGAGGAACAAAGAATAAGAAAATGTCTTAAGAGTTAGCTTTGTAGGTGGGTAGCTCGTGTTTTCATTTCTCGTATAGCTTTCTTTTTCTGGGGTGACTGGTATGCTGTGGCCTTCACAGGCCTTATCTTATCTCTTTTTTAAAATTTTTCATTCCTGATTTTACTTCCTGGATAATGGAATAAGCACTCATGTGCTTCTTTGTAGTCAGCCCCGTGTGTATGCAGTTTTGGTAAATGCTTGTCAACTGTTCCCACTAGCACACAATGGCCTACTCTTCCCAAAAGCAGTACAGGTTTTAATGTGTTGAGCTTTAAGCAGCAGCTGCTAGTTCTATACTCTGAGTGAGAAGGAGGAGGGGGTGCACTGGGGTTTTTTTCATTGCATTGAAATAACACCATCAGCTCTTATACACGTACTCGGGACCTTGGTTTACAGTCTCATCCGAAGGACTTTCAGGGGGAGTGGAGTCGGCACTGATGTTAGCTCCAGAGAAAAAAGAAAACCTTTTGAACGAGATATCTAAAACCTATCCCCTTTAATCAATAGTTTTTATATTTTGTTCTTTTTTATAACGTTGATTTGTGTAAATCATTTGTTAATGACTAAACATTAAGCAAAGGAGATTTAAACACAAACACACACACACACACACACACACACACACACACACACGACACACACAACCACACAACACACACACACACACACACACACACACACACACACACACACACACACACACACACACACACACACACACAACACACACAACCACACCACACAACACACACACACCATCAACGCACTTCATAGACTTCTCAGTCTTTATCTTGCTGTCTGAAATAAGGTCGATTGCAACCTAAAGCACACGACTCTAAAGTGGCAGCCACTGAAGCAGAATGATACCTGACTTTGCTGACATCAATGTCGGGTGAATACTCACCTGCAATTATCTACGCCATCCATAATTTTCTCACCAGCTATGAAATCCCCCAGTGATAAGGGTTATCTGACCCTCTCCTTTCTCAGTGTTGGAGAACAGCTTTTCGCAACAGTCGTTATCCTCCGTGGGGATGCTAGGGTAGGGAGTGCGGTTGGGGGGGGGGGGTGCGTTTCAGTATAAATAGCATCCCTACATTCTGGAAACTCTGTACTAGCCTTGTTCCTTTTCTCCCTGTCGCTTCCTTCTCGCATATTTTCTGCCTCTCTGGTCCATTTTCCTCCCTTTCTTCTGTAAAAAGACTTGAAAGATAACAGTTCTCTCCTATGCCGAACTTGAATGTGCTAGGCGTGAGAAAGGAGGAGGAGGAAGAAAAGGAAGAGAAGGAGGAAGAGGAGGAGGAGGCGAAAGAGGAGGAGGGGGAAGAGGAGGAGGAGGGAGGAAGAGGAATAAGAGGAGGGAGGAGGAAGAGGAAGGAGGAGGAGGAGGAGGAGGAGGAAGGAGGAGGAGGAGGAGGAGGAAGGGAGGAAGAGGAGGAGGAGGAAAAGGAGGAGGAAGAGGGAGGAGGAGGAGAAGAAGAGGAGGAAGAGGAGGAAAGGAAGAGGAGAAAGGAGAGAGGAGGATAGGAGAGGTAGGAAGAGGAGGAGGAGGAGGAGGAGGAGGAGGAGGAGGAGGAGGAGGAGGAGGAGGAAGAAGAAGATAGGAGGAGAAGAATAAGAAACAGAAGAAAATGATGAAAAAGAAGAGGCAAAAAGAAAACAGACAGGGGGGGGGGGGGGGGGAGGAGAAAAGTACCACCACCCCACCACCAACAACAGAAAAACAACAACAAAGACAACGACGAGGACAATGACGAAGACATCATCATCATCATCAACAATAACTGAGTTTTAAAAAAAATCGCTTTTGTTTACAATAATACCTGAATATTTTACTGGACAGTTAGGTTGTTTATCTTGATGCTTTTAAAATGATTGTTGCGTGGCCTACATAATACCTTAATTAAACTGAATTGATGATTATTATTTTGATTAAAAAACTAAAAGAATATGTGCAGTGTATATTTTTCAAGATGTCAATAAAATGTTGAAGTTGTTCTTTGGTTTCATCAAACTCTGTCTGTCTGTCTGTCTGTCTGTCTGTCTGTCTGTCTGTCTGTCTGTCTGTCTCTGTCTGTCTGTCTGTCTGTCTGTCTGTCTGTCTGTCTGTCTGTCTGTCTGTCTTCTCTCTCTCCTCTCTCTCTCTCTCTCTCTCTCTCTCTCTCTCTCTCTCTCTCTCTCTCTCTCTCTTCATGTACATCCCTCTCTCACCATCCCATCTTACTTTTCTCTAACTAAACTTTTAATATTACGAACATACGTGCAAATCTACAAATCCTACTAAACTCAACATAGGATTGCAGCAACACGATATACGTGACGAACCTTTCTGTTTTATTCTTATTATTTTTGTTGTTATTGTTTTATTACGTTTCATTTTGTTCTTTGCTGTTTTGCTGCCAAGTCGTGCAGAAGAGGATGAAAGAGAATTTGCTTCTTATTGAAGAAAATGAAGGTTATGTCGGATTCCGTATGAACTTGATGTTAGGGTGAAAGGGTGGGATGGTGGGGTGGGAATGAGGGAGGGAGGGAATGATCAGAGGGGTGACGAAAAACAATGGTTGGTATAGTATGGGAGAGAGTGAAGGAAGGGGGGGGGGGGGCGGGAGAAGAAACTGGGAGGGGGGAGGTGAGGTGAAAGAAGCATAGATTTGACAGAACTGTGATGGTGGTGAACACTTTTATCGCGCAGTTCGTGGAGAAAATGATGGTGATGGTGGTGATGATGATGATGATGATGATGATGATGATGATGATGATGATGATGATGATGATGATGATGATGATGATGATGATGATGATGATGATGATGATGATGATGATGATGATGATGAGAGAACGACGACGACGACGAGACGACGACGACGACGACGACGACGACGACGACGACGACGACGAGATGACATGATGATGAGATGATGATGATGATGATGATGATGATGATGATGATGATGATGATGATGATGATGATTGAGGGATGATGACCCGATGGTCATGAACATGATGAAGACAACGGAGAAGATGATGACATAAGTAACTATCATGGCAATATGAAAGAATAAATAACAATAACAATAAAAATTGATATGATAACTGTTGCTACCGCTACTGTTCTTGTTGTTATTCAATAGGTACTAGTGCTTACTTGGCTTGTTTGTCTCTGTTGATATGACTGTTGCTGTTGCTGAATGTGTTATCTCTGCATTTAGAATTAGAAAGGCACAATCATAAAGAGTAATAATCAAACAAAATTCAAGCATCCTTATGGTCTTAGAGTAATTATTCGGCCATTCAAACCTAGACAGGTCTTGCTGATGATATTTGCTTTTTTCTTGTGGTGTTTGGGTGTTTTTTTTTGTTTTACATTTTGTTTTGGGGGGGGAGTGGTTTGGGGGGGTATTTCTTTGTTTGGTGTTTTGCGTGGTTATTATTTGTGTGTTTTATCTTGCTGTTGTTTATTCTTTTGCTTTTCATGCTCTTTTGTGTTGAATGTGTTTGTTTCTTTGTTAGGAGGAGTCTGTGCTTTTTTTTATCTGTTCTTTCGATAAACAAAGGTGTAGTCCTAATCTTACCTCATGTTACCTGTGCTTAATACTGCTCTTTCTTATGTGGCTAGAAAATTGTGAACTGTGAACAACTGTACTTAATAAATTATCATAACAACTTTAATTCCAGTTTGTCCTAAATCATGTGTATTATTGCTTTAAAGATAGAGCGATTTTTTTCTCTCTGTCCCGGTATCTACCTGTGTATCTGCGTCTCTTGTTCATTCCCACTAGTTTTTTAATTGTCTCTATCTCTCCGTCTGTTCTGCCTGTCTCTTTCTTCTCTTGCCTCTATCTTTGTCTGTCTGTCTGTCTCTCTCTCAATCGCTCTCCTCTCTCTCTCTCTCTCTCTCTCTCTCTCTCTCTCTAACTCTCTCTAACTCTCTCTCTCATATCTCTTTACCTCTATATCTATCTCTCTATTTCTATCTCTATCTATCTCTCTATCTGTCTATTTGTCTATCTGTCTATCTGTCTATCTGTCTATCTGTCTATCTATCTATCTATCTATCTATCTATCTATCTATCTATCTATCTATCTATCTGTCTGTCTGTCTGTCTTTCTGTCTGTCTGTCTGTCTGTCTGTCTGTCTCTGTGTCTCTCTAAGTCTCTCTCTAACTCTGTTTGTCTGTTTGTCTTCTATCTGTCCGTTTATCCGTCTGTCTGTCTGTCTGTCTGTCTGACTCTCTCCTCTCTCTCTCTCTCTCTCTCTCTCTCTCTCTCTCTCTCTCTCTCTCCTCTCTCTCCTCTCTCTCTCTCTCTCTCTCTCCTCTCCTCTCTCTCTCTCTCTCTCTCTCCATGTCTTGTGAAGCCACGTGGAAGCAGATAAAAGAAAATCTGGTTTTTATTGAAGACGATGTTAGCAGGGAAGAATTCCATATGAACTCGATGTTAAGATGAAAGATGGGGGAGGAGGAAAGAGGGAGGATGGGGGTGGGTAGATGACAGAAGTGGTATTGAAAACAAAGGGAGACTATAAGGAAGGGAGGGACAGGAGAGGGGAGAGAGGAAAGGCAAGGGGAGAGGGGAAGAAAAAAAGCAAATATTTAAAAGATCTGTGATGCTGGCAAAGCAATTGTGGTGGCAATATTTTGTTTTAACATTAATGATGAAGATGACGATGATGGCGCTGCTGCTGCTACTGCTGCTGCTGCTGCTGCTGCTGCTGCTGCTGCTGCTGTTGCTGCTGCTGCTGCTGCTGCTGCTGCTGCTGCGTGCTGCTGTGCTGCTGCTGATGATGATGATGATGATGATGATGATGATGATGATGATGTGATGATGGTGATGACGACGATGACGACGATGGAGAAGTGCCCAGCCAGCGTTTATTTGACATTCACATAATTATTTGCAACCTTCACCTTCGATTGGTGCAACCTTTGTTTTCGTTTGTTGATAGAATCTTCTCCTTCACAGTAACAGCCAACTTTTGATGGAGGTGATAACATCTACAGCCGTGCATCGTTTCTTTTGGTCCTGTAAAAACACGGGGGAAAACAATCTACACAGTTCCAATGCATTTTAGATCACAGGCCTCTGGTTTGAATCCTAGGCTATAATTATCTGATAAAACAAAGATGGAACAGTCTGCCAGCCACTGACATTTAAGCATATGAGGACCTGCAGTGCCTTAGTTTGCATGGCTGAACACGCCTGCAAAAGATGAAACATAGAGGACAACAGTTCTGTAAATCATGTACTCAAGATGAAGCTGCTGCTGCTGCTGCTGCAGACAAGGAGATTCTTAGGACAGCAAGTGAGAAGTGAGCGCCAAATGAGGACATCAAAGATTAAGACACAAACTATCCTGTAGGATGTGACAGATTTCACCTTTAGAGTGTGGCTCCTTCTTCATACCGCAAAACTTTTCTTCAAACTCGTACGGAAGATCTTTTGTTAATGTATGTAAACGTTGGGCTAGTTTGTGCAAATATACAATCACATATCAATAGTTTTACAGGCACAATATGGTAATGTGTTTTCTGATATTTTCTTTGTTTGGGGGATTTACTGGGTGGTGTGATAAAGTATTTGTGATGTTCTTTACATACTGAGGCATCTTTGAAAAGCTGAGATAAAAAAATAAAAAAACAACTAATATTTTAATTGTTAACTACTCCGCAGTTATTATTTTTCTACAAGAGTAGGTTGTCCATTGTATCATACTGTGTATCACTTTTAGTTCTGGCAGATTTCTTTCCATGAAAGTCTGGCTCTTCTCCTCTCAATCTTTGCAAGTAGGGTGTGTGTGTAGTTATGTGTGTGTGTGCGGGTGTGCGAGCATGCGTGCGCGCTTGCGTTCATGCGTGAACCCTGCGTGTGTCTGCGCATGCCTGCGTCCGTGCATGCATGTATGCATGTGTGTGTGTACGTCTGAGTGCACGCATGTTTACACACAAATATTCATGCCAATACATGCGCTATGTATAATACTCGTAAAAGTTTACAAACATTCTTCATCCATAATATTCCTCATGGGTATCACCTGTCACCGTACCTCCCCCCCCCCCCACCCCCCACCCCTCACTACACATCACCCTAACGTCCCTGGGGCACCAACATTAGACAGCCATCTCCTCTTGTTTCACGCCACAATACAGATCAGACGATTGGCTCTTATTGATCACGTGGTCCTTAACAAGGCGGCCATTGAATCGCGGGCCAAACATGGAGGAGGGTGGCCATTC
>CM060332.1:2761319-2768819 GCA_030674155.1 Stramonita haemastoma
TTCATGTGCCTACGAGAGAAGAGGAGCATGCAAGTCAATGAGGGAAAATTCATTTCAGTTAATGTCTGTTTATCTCAATTCCACACTCCCAGCCTTTAATCAACAAATCACTTCACCTTGTCCACACAAGACATCAAACTGAAGCAGATTTCAATGTTCGGTGCACCCACTGCTTTTCTTTTTCCATCAGGTCTCTTTTGTGGTTCTTTTTTGTTTCACAATTAATGCTCTCTCTATCTGTCTGTTTGTCTGTTTGTATCTGTAACCCTCTCTCTCTCTCTCCTCTCTCTCTCTCTCTGTGTGGCTTCAACAAGAAGCCAGTGACGTAAAATCATTGTTACACGTCTATTTAAGCAATGACTAAATGGCGTGTTTATTTCAGGAATGGCCTAGAACAATCAGAGATCGAGACAGGTACGATAGCTCTAGGGAGTTTCGAAACAATATTTGCCAAAGAATATCTCATATAGTTAGCCACTTACTGTTTTAAAGTTGCTCTGTCACAGGTGAGGTGTAATGTTTAGCCACTGAACAACAATGTACACCGATATAGGGAACAGAATCAAAAGAAAGAATGTCCATTTTGCAAACCTTATGTTGAAGATGAAAAACATTTCCTCTATTCTGAGTGTTTCGTGTAAAATGACTTAAGGATTGAATTTACAAGTGATTGTGTTGATAGACCGTTACACGATCTCCTTAAAGCGGAAAACAGAGACAAAAATCACTGTTTATCTAGATGTATTTTTCATGCCATGAATAAGAGGAAAAGTTATTAAAATGTCACATCACAAACGAAAAAACAAGGGTTATAATTATGATATGATTTTGAGTAGCTATATACGTGTACCGACTTTTTTAGACATAAGGAAGGTACACTAAGAATAACATTGTACATTTTGTTTGATTCACGTGTGTTATTATGAATTTGGCATTGTCTTCATCATTCCTTGCATAGAAATTGAGCTTGGTATTATGTATTTTCTTTGGATTTTTGCCCATGCTGTGGTATTGTCAATTTCTCCTGCCCAACCATGTATTATGGCCCAAGGCCGATTACATTAAATTCCTGAGTTCTGAGCTCTGAATTCTGAGTTCTCTCTCTCTCTCTCTCTCTCTCTCTCTCTCTCTCTCTCTCTCTCTCTCTCTCTCTCTCTCTCTCTCTCTCTCTCTCTCTCTCTCTCTCTCTCTCTTATCTCTCTCAATCTCTCTCTCTCTCACAACACAACAATCAAATCGAATAGAGGAAATAGTTGTAGGCTTAGTTCTGGCTATATCCACATATTCTCTTTTATGCAGCATTCAAATTTCAAAAGTAGCAGAATTTTGTTTTCAAATGACATAACTCATGCAAAGTTCTTTTTCTTGATGCTGCTGTTGTTACATCTGCTGTTGTTATTTTTGTTGATGTTGTTGTTGTTCATCATCATCATCATCATCATCTTCTTTCTCTTCTTCTTCTTCTTCTTCTTCTCTTCTCTTCTTCTTCTTCTCTTCTTTCTTCTTCTTCTTCTCTTCTTCTTCTTCTTCTCTTCTTCTTCTTCTTCTTCTTCTTCTTCTTCTGCTAGCCTATCAATGAAACATACACACATACACACATGCCCACACGCGCCCATGCACGCACGCACACACACATGCACGCACGCACACACTCATATATACACATATTCACCCACATATGCATGTGCACTCACACATTTACACACACACACATTCATATGCACACACACACACACACACACACACACACACACACACACACACACACACACACACACACACACACACAAACACACACACGTATGCATACACACACAAACACACCTGCATGCACCACACACTCACACTCACACACCACATCCACATCCACACACACACACACATACACGCGCGCGCGCCCGTGCACACATACACACACACTCATGCAGACTAGACATGAATATCAAAATGCAAAAAAATACATGAATAAACAAAGACAGGGACAAAAGAGAAACAAGGTGAGGAATACACACAGACACTGACACCAACACACCAACACACAAGATGCACACACAAACACAGACCCAAAAACATAAAGAAAAGATTCCAGAGGCCGCATAAGCAGCAATATTTCTTTCTCATCCATTTCCGCAAGCAGTGGCATTCAAAATCGATTTATCTCACAGTTCGCTGAGGTCGGCTTTTGCAGGGCGTTCTGTAGGGCATTGTGACAGACGTTCACACAAGGCTGAACGGAAAACAGCAGATAATATTCTGTGGTAAGGAAACAAAATAAGGAGGGAGGGAGGGATGGGGAGGGGAGCAGCATGGGGAGAGGGGAAGGGGAAGAAAAGGGGAGGAGAGGAAGGGACAGAGTGGAAAGAAAAGAAAAAGATCCAGTGAATGTTGTGAAGTGGAAGACAGACACATTATGTTGGGCATGTTGGAGCATTGCTGTTGTTATGTGGTGGAGAGCAGTGGGGGAGGGGGGGGAGGGGCAAAGGAGTAGAAAGAGAAAGAGAGGAAGGAGACTGCGGAGAAGGAGGGAGTGGAGAGAAGGGGAGAGAGAGAGAGAAGAGAGAGAGAGAGAGAGAGAGAGAGAGAGAGAGAGAGAGAGAGGGAGATGGGATGAAAAGAAAAGGCACAGAGATGGAGGAATAGAAAAAGTGTGTGTGTGTGTGTGTTGTGAGTGTGTGTGTATTGTGGTTGTTGTGTGTGTGTGTGTGTGTTGTGTGTGTGTGTGTGTGTGTTTTGTGTGTGTGTGTGCTTGCATGTGTGGAGAGAGGTGTAGGAGGGGTATCTGAGCACATTTGAGAGACATGCAGAGAGACCAAGATGGGTACAGAAAAGTGGAAAAACGGAGATTTAGAGAGAGAAAGAGACAGAGAGAGAGAGAGAGAGAGAAAAGAGAGAGAGAGATGGAGACAGACAGACAGACAGATGGACAGACAGAGACAGACACACACACAGACAGACACACACATAGACACACAGACAGACCGAAACAGATCAAGAAAGAGACAGAAAGAGAGAGGACTTTATTTGCGTTGTCTTTTTGCAAGTTTGCAGTTTGATCATTTTCTATTATTTGCAATAGCAAAGGAAAGGAAAGAATAAATGATTGCATTGTGTTCAGCCTGAAATCTATATATTCTGGCAGCCTTTTGAAATAATTGAATTTCTATTCTTCCAAATCTTCTCTGCTATTGTAACTGGGGTTTTTTGTATTGGTTGGTTTGATGTGTTATTATGTGTTGTGTGTGTTTGTGTGTGTGTGTGTGTCTGTCTGTGTGTGTGTGTGTGTTGTGTGTGTGTCTGTGTGTTTTTGTGTCTGTGTGTGTGTCTGTGTGGTTATGTGTCTATGTCTGTGTCTGTGAGTGTATTCGTGCATGAGCGTATATCTATGTGTTTGTATGTGTGCGCATGCCTGTGTGTGTGCACTGGTGCATGCTTGTGTGTGTCTACGTGTGTGTATATGTGCGTTTGTTTCTTGTTCATGCATTAGCACAAGACAAGGGACATGCAAGTCAATGCGGGAAAATTCATTTCAGTTAATGTCTGTTTATCCGAATTCAACACTCTCAGTGTTTAATCAATAAATTACTTCTCCCTGTCCACACATGACATCAAAGCCAAACTAAAAAACCAATCTGTTGAAGCATTGAGAGCAGGAATTGTCGTTCCCTCCCTTCAGTCTCTTTATGTCTGCCTTTGTTTCTAAATGCATGCCTGCCTGTCTGTTTCTGTCTCTATCTGTCTGTCTCTGTGTCTGCTGTCTGTCTGTCTGTATGTCTCTGTCTCTGTCTCTGTCTCTGCCTGTCTGTCTCTTTCTTGTGTGTGTGTGTGTGTGTGTGTGTGTGTGTGTGTGTGTGTGTCTCTCTCTCTCTCTCTCTCTCTCTCTCTCTCTCTCTCTCTCTCTCTCCTCTCTCTCTCTCTCTCTCTCTCTCTCTCTCTCTCTCTCTCTCTCTCTCTGTTTATTTGCGTGTTAGTGTGCGTGTTTTTGTGTGTGTGTGTGTGTGTGTGTGTGTGTGTGTGTGTGTGTGTGTGTGTGTGTGTGTGTGTGTGTGTGTGTAACTGTGTCTGTGTGTCTGTCTGTGTCTGTGTCTGTGTCTGTCTGTGTGTGTGTGCATGTGTGTGTATGTGTAGGTGTGTGCATTTGTGTGTATGTGTGCACGCGTGCACAGGCATACGCACTTGCTCATGCAAATGAGTGCGTGTGTGCAATGTTAATTTTAAATCTTTTTTTTTTTACGAGCTGACTTGAGACAAGGAGCATGCAAGTCAATGAAGGAAAATTCATTTAAGTTAATGTCTGTTTATCTGAATTCAACACTCCCAGTGTTTAATTAATTAATGAATCACTTCAGCTTGTCCACTCACAGAATCGAAAAAAGTTATAAAAAATAATTTTCAACGTTAAGGGCGCGCATGTCTTTCCCTCGGCCAGTTTTCTCTGTCCCCGTCTTTCTTTATTATTTTATATTTATACCACTTTATGTCTCAGCAGATTTATCTGCGTGAAATTCGGGCTGCTCTCCCCGGGGAGAGCGCGTCGCCACAAGTGCAGCGCCTACCCATTATTTTTTCCCCCTCAGGGATGGTGTCTAAACACGACATTTATGTGCATGCTGGGTTTTTTAAAAATAATTTTGTCATCCGCTCCTACCGGCACACGATGACCTGCTCTTCCGAAAGGCGGAACGGGGTTTTAACGTGTGCGCAAGATGGTCTGCGTGCGTTCGCACACGGGGCCTCGGTTTATAGTCTCATCCGATTGACTGACTTCTTTTTCACCTTTCGGTCTGTCTGTGTGTCTGTCTGTCTGTCTGTCTGTCTGTGTGTTTGTCTGACTGTCTCTCTGTCCGTCCGACCGTCCGTCTGTGAATCTGTGTATGTCAGCCTCTATTTCTGCTTCAAATTCTAAATCTGTGACTGCATAAACGTGTCGCTGTGTTGTGTGTGTGTGTGTGTGTGTGTGTGTGTGTGTGTGTGTGTGTGTGTGTGTGTGTGTGTGTGTGTGTGTTGTGTGTGTATGTGTGTGTGTGTGTGTTTATGCTTGCGCAATGTCTCTCTCTCTCTCTCTCTCTCTCTCTCTCTCTCTCTCTCTCTCTCTCTCTCTCTCTCTCTCTCTCTCTCTCTCTCTCTCTCTCTCTCTCTCTCATATGCCCAAATAATATTCTTTACGTCGACATGAAGTCATTAGTTGTTATTATCAAGGATAGATCTTTCTAAAAGGCAAGGACCGGATGATAAAAAAGCATTCAAACATATGCCAATACATATATGAAACCTTCAAGAATGAAGGTTATCAACCAATCAATCAACCAATCAATCAATCAATCAATTGATCAGTGAATCAAACAATCACCCAGCCACTTCCAGTCAATACACAGATGCCAAAACCTCAATCAGTGCCAGAACCACTACCACCTCTGAACACCCATCTGCAATGGACCCTGAATAGTCACAGGTATACAGTCATGTGGTCACTATATTGAGGATTTCATTCCCATCTTTATTGTTTATTTATTCATTCTTTATATATCGTAGATAATGGAATAAGCACTCACGTGCTTTTTTACATCCAGTCACCGTGTGTATGCAGCTTTGTAAATCTTGTCATCTGTTCCCGCCGGCACACAATGGCCTCCTCTTACGACAAGCGGAACAGGATTTAACTTGCATGCAAGTTGTTCTGCGTGCGTTCGCTTACCGGGCCTCGGTTTACAGTCTCAGCTGAAGGACTTTTAGGATGAGGGGAGTCAACACTGATGTTAACTCCAGGGTAAAAATCCCCTTAAATGGGAATCAAACCCAGGTGTCAAATTGCAAGCGCAATGTTCTGACCACTGTCCACACTTCACTGGCAGCAGCAATCACAGCATCAGGGTAAATAAAGGGAGAGGGAAAGGGGATTCCCCTCTTCCTCTCCACCCAGACAGCCAGAACGCGCACAGAGCATGCATTGCACGTGAAAAGAAGAAAGAATGCGGAACTGGTTGAAACTGACAACCTTCTGCCAGACGGTCAAGGTTAAAGAGCATGCATTGCACGTGAAAAGTATGAGGAATGCGGAACTGGTGAAACTGACACACCCCCCTACTAGACAGTCAAGGCCACAGAGCATGGTTTGCACGTGAAACATGATTGCCGAGTCCGGGGAAAACACAACCACGCCTACACGCCAGACGGTCAAGGTCACAGAACACGGATCGCACGTGGATGCAACGAGGAAATCGTGAAATGATAACTGTCCTTGATTAAAGCCAGACGGTCAAGGCCACACAGCAAGAGTGCACGTGGACACAGAAATGTTTTTGTTTCCTATCAACCTTGAAAAACTCTCTCTCTCTCTCTCTCTCTCTCTCTCTCTCTCTCTCTCTCTCGTCTCTCTCTCTCTCCTCTCTCTCTCGTCTCTGTCTGTCTCGTCTTCTCTCTTTCTGCGTCTCTCTGTCTGTCTGTCTTCTCTCACTCTGTTCTGTCTTTCTGTCTGTCTTCTCTGTCTCTCTGTCTCTCTTGTCTCTCTGTTCTGTGTCTGTCTTGTCTCTCTTTCTGTCTCTCTGTCTCTCTTCTGTCTCTCTCTCTGTCTCTCTGTTTTCTCTTTCTGTCTCTCTCTCTCTTTCTGTCTCTCTCTGTCTCTCTTCTCTCTCTCTCTCCTCTCTCTCTCTCTCTTCTCTGCTCTTCTCTCTCTCTCTCGTCTCTCTCTTCTCTCTCTCTTCCTTCATCTCTCTCTCTCTCTGTTCTTTCTCTTCTCTAAACGCGTAATGTCATCAATGATCTGTCTATGTTCTGTCGGTAATTGATGCTGATTCAAATATCCTTGATTTTGCTCTATTCAAAGTCCTCATCTCGTCTTCTATTCCTCATCTTGTCTTCATCTCTCTCTCTCTCTCTCTCTCTCTCTCTCTCTCTCTCTCTCTCTCTCTCTCTCTCTCTCTCTCTCTTTTATATTCACTTGAAATTTTTAAAAATGTGATTATAAAGGATAGCCCCTCCTAAACATAGCAGCCGGTGAAAAAACAAGTATGACAATACGGATCCGTAACCATTGGAAATAAAGATTATCAATCAATCTGTCTCTCTCTTTGTTTCTCTCTCTGTCTCTGTCTCTGTCTCTGTCTGTCTGTCTGTCTCTGTCTCTGTCTCTGTCTGTCTCTCTCCCCTCTCTCTCTCTCCTCTCTCTCTCTCTCTCTCTCTCTCTCTCTCTCTTAAATATTTCTGTTAAGCTATTAGATTGAAGCAAAGAGGATTGCTAGTTGTTATATTTTTTGTCAGAAACTATTGCAAGAGACAAAGAAGCTCAACTGGAGGAAGTCATCATCAGTTTACTACTGGCTACATCCCATACACGGCTCTATGCAGCAGTTTAATTCCAGAAAAGACCAGCCCATTAGTTTTCAAGATGAAAACATTCATTTCAAGCTCCTATCCTTGCTATTGTTGTGCTGTTGTTGCTAGTTTTGTTGTCGGTTGTTGTTGTTTTCTCTTCGTTGTTTTCTCTCTTCTTCTTCTTCTTCTTCT
>CM060332.1:2773819-2801319 GCA_030674155.1 Stramonita haemastoma
AAGATGCATTTGCTTAACAGATTAAAAAAAAAGATCAAATTATAAAGTTAGCGAATAAAGAAAAAACTACACAAAAAATTAAATGATCACACAAGCAAGCAAGCAAGCAAAGAAACCAAAATGAAATAAAGCATAGTCAAAATTGCGTTCAAAAATGATCATTTGAACAACTCAGTTTTTGTTCTCTTTCTTGTAAAAATGTGTGTGTGTGCGTGGTGCGTATGTGCGTGCGTGCGCGCATGCGCGTGCGTAAGTGTGTGTGTATCTGTGTATATGTGTGTTTGTATGTAAGTGTGTGGCGCGCGCGCGCGCGCGCGTGTGTGTGTGTGTGTGTGTAGTAGTAGTAGAGAAAAGGACAGTCCCTAAGAAGGATGAGAGGTAAAGGGAGGCAAAGGAAGCCAAACACACTGATTGGTTTATGACTGGGGTCAGCTGAGCTTGCTGTTTAGCCTGATGCACCTTGACAGAGCACCCCCATCAGAGCAGTACACTTGGCCCCAGAGAGAGAGAAGAGAGAGAGAGACAGACAGACAGACAGACAGACAAACGGAAAGACAAGCAGGAAAGTAAACAGTGACAGAGCAAATGCATATGAATATATATATATATGCATATATATATATATATAATATGAACATATATACGTATATGTATTAGTATATGTATGTATGTATGTATTAGTATGTAGTATTATGTATGTATTTGTATTAGTATTATTATGTATATTTATGTATGATGTTATGTATTATGTATGTAGTATGTGTATATTTATATATATATATATATATATATATATTGATATGAGAGAGAGAGAGACAGAGAGGGAGACACAGAGAGATAGAGAGACAGAGAGAGACTGACAAAGAGAGAGACAGAGAGAAAGAGAAGGAAAAATCTATTTTATCTATATATTTTACTTTTAGACTAGTTGTCCTTTTATTTCGAGCATAATAGATCAGCACTCGTGAGCATTTTCACATCCAGTCTCCATTTGTACGCACTTTTGTAAAAAAAAAAAAAAATAAAAAATTAAAAATAAATAATAATGATAATTCATCCGTTGAGTCTGTGTAGAACTCAGACTGGAGAAATGGAGGCACTTTTCCTTCCTCACAAGGCTGTGTTGTCTCTGGAACAGATTTATTTTCATCCCGCTAGTAAGTCCACAGGACTTAGTGATGGTTAGACTCTTCTGGATCCTGTTGTATGGCGACAGCTGCCCGAATTGACGTGAGCTTGGGTGCTGCACTATCAAACGTAGATGTGTATGTGTGTGTGTGTGTTGGTTGTGTTTGTTTAATTCTAGTTCATCGTGAACCTTAAATGATTTAATAGATATACAAGTATTTTGGTCGATTTTGATTAAATAAATTGAATTCAATAAAAAAAAAATTATTGTTGTGGTTTTAGACATGTATGCGTACACATGTGCGTGTAGACATGTACATACATGTAAATCTGTGTGTGTATATGCCCCCACTTTTGCACTCGACAAAAAACAAGCAGTGCGCACAAGAATAATGACAATATACAGCAATATGATGCACCACAGCAAAGTCCACGCCACATGCGCGCACACACACAAACACACTCAAAAACATCTGCGCGCGCGCGCACACGCATACCCGACCCCCACCAGCAAAAGGTGCGGTTTTGCGCAAAGATGCGACCGAAAGAGCTGTTTTCAGCACCATCCAGTCCCTACTTTTGCACGGGAAAATATCCCACGGCACCAAGACAATATCGCACTGTATGCATACACTCTCTCCTACCATCTTTGCCATGTATGGCGCCGGATTTGTGGTGACGCTACGGCGCCCAAGACCTGAGAAAGCTATTTTGCCGGAAGGAAAGCTTGTAAGTGTACGCTACAAAAAACAAGCATTGGCACAAGAATAATGACAATATACAGCTATATGATGCACCAAAGCAAAGTGCAGGGTCCATGCCACACGCACGCACACAAACAAACACACTCACAAACACCAGTGCCCGCGTGCGTGCGCGCACGCATACCTACACCCTCCAGAAAAAAGGGCCGTTTTTTGCAAAGATGCGACCGAAATAGCCGTTTTTAGCTCCGTCCAACCCTCACTTTTCCACGATAGAAGATCCCACGGCACCAAGACAATATCGCACTGTATGCATACACTCTCTTCTACCATCTTTGATATGTGTGGCGCCGGATTTGTGGTGACATCACGGACCCTAAGAGCTCAGGAAGCTAGTTCGTCGTAAAGAAAGCTGGTAAGTGTACGCATCAAACAACAAGCAGTGCGCACAAAATAGTGACAATATACAGCAATATGATGCACCACAGCAAAGTGCAGGGTATCCCTCCCATATGCGCGAACACAGCAAACACACTCACATACACCAGCGCGCGCGCGCATGCTCACACGCATACCAACCCCCCTCCAGAAAAAAGGTGCTGTTTTGCGCAAAGATCCGACAGAAAGAGTCGCTTTCAGCCCCGTCCAACACCAACTTTTGCACGTAAAAGATCCCACGGCACCAAGACAATATCGCACTGTATGCATACACTCTCTCCTACCATCTTTCATATGTGTGGCGACCCGATTTGTGGCGACGCCACAGCCCCCAAGACCCAAGAAAGCTAGCTTGCCGGAAGGAAAGCTGTAAGTGTACGCTACAAAAAACAAGCATTGCGCACAAGAATAATGACAATATACAGCATATGATGCACCACAGCAAAGTGTATGGTCCTCATCACATGGGTGCACACAAACAAACACACTCACAAACACCAGCGCGAGTGCGCGTGCGCGCACGCATACCCAGCCCTCTCCAGAAAAAGGTGCCGTTTTGCGCAAAGATACGACAGAAAGAGAACTTTTCAGCCCCGTTCAACCAACACTTTTGCGCGGAGGAAGATCCCACGGCACCAAGACAATATCGCACTGTATGCATACACTCTCTCCGACCATCTTTCATATGTGTGGCGCCGGATTTGTTGTGACGCACAGCCCCCAAGACCTAAGAAAGCTAGCTTGTCGGAAGGAAAGCTAGTAAGTGTACGCGACAAAAAACAAGCATTGGGCACATGAATAATGACAATATACAGCTATATGATGCAACACAGCAAAGTGAGGGTCCCCACCACATGCTTGCAGACAAACAAACACATTCACAAACACCAGCGCGCGCTCATGAGCGCACTTATACCCACCCCCCTCCCAAATAAGGTGCTGTTTTGCGCAAAGATGAGACCGAAAGAGTCGTTTTCAGCCCCGTCCAAACCCCATTTCTGCTCGGTAAAAGATCCCACGGCACCAACACAATATCGCACTGTATGCATACACTCCCTCCTGCCATCTTTGATATGCGTGGCGCCGGATTTGTGGCAACGCCACAGCCCCCAAGACCTAAGAAAGCTAGCTTGCCGGAAGGAAAGCTGGTAACTGTGCGCGACAAAAAAAAGCAGTGCGCACAAGAATAATGACAATATACAGAATATGATTCACTACAGCAAAGTGCAGGGTCCCTGCCATATGTGCGCACACGAACAAACACACTCACAAACACAAGTGCGCGGGCGTGCGCGCACGCATACCCACCCTCCTCTAGAAAAAGGTGCCGTTTTGCGCAAAGATGCGACCGAAAGAGCCTTTTCAGCCCCGTCCAACCCCCACTTTTGCACGGTAAAACATCCCACGGCACCAAGACAAAATCACGCCGTATGCATACAATCTCTCCTACCATCTTTGATATGTGTGGTGCCGGATTCGTGGCGACGCCACAACCTCGAAGACCTGAGAAAGCTACTTTGTCGGAAGGAAAGCTAGTAAGTGTACACGACAAAAAAAAGCAGTGCACACAAGATAAATGACAATACACAGCAATATAATGCACCACAACAACAGTGCAGGGTCCCTGCCATATGTGCGCACACAAACAAGCACACTCACAAACACCAGCGCGCGCGTGCGTGCGCACACGCATACCCGACCCCATCCAGAAAAGGTGCCGTTTTGCGCAAAGATGCGACCAAAAGAGACGTTTTCAGCCCCGTCCAACCCCCACTTTTGCTCGGTAAAACACCCCACGCACAAGGACAATATCGCACTCTATGCATACACTCTCTCCTACCATCTTGATATGTGTGCGCCGAATTTGCGACGCCACAGCCCCCAAGAGCTAAGAAGCTAGTTTGTCGGAAGGAAAGCTGGTAAGTGTACGCAACAAAATCAAGCAGAGCGCACAGTAATAATAACAATATACAGCAATATGATGCACCACACCAAAGTGCAGGGTCCCCACCATGTGTGCGCACACAAACAAACACACTTACGAACAACAGAGCGCGCGCGCGCGCGCGCACGTATACCCATCCCCCTCCAGGAAAAGGTGCCGTTTTGCGCAAAGATGCGATGGAAAGAGCCGTTTTCAGCCCCGTCCATATGCGAGTGTTGTGTGTCGTGTGTTGTGTGTGTGTGTGTGTGTGTGTGTGTGTGTGTGTGTGTGTGGTGTGTGTGTGTGTGTGTGTGTGTGTGTGTGGTGTGTGTGTGTGTGTGTGGTGTGTGTGTGTGTGTGTGTGTGTGTGTGTGTGTTGTGTGTATGCGAGTGTGTGTGTTTGTGTGTATATGCGAGAGAGAGAGAGTGAGAGTGTGGTGTGTGTGTGTGTGTGTGTGTGTGTTGTGTGTAGGTGTGTGTGTTTGTGTGTGTGTGTGTGTTTGTGTGTGTGAGTGTGTGTGTGTGTGTGTGTGTGTGTGTGTGTGTGTGTGTGTGTGTGTGTGTGTGGTGTGTGTGTGTTGTGTGTGTGTGACCCCACCATAACGTGGAGACACGCAAAGAAACACTTAATTTTTCCCATCTGCCACCACTTCAATCAAGGGCATCCTTAGTCTGCACTCTCCCCTTCTTTTATAATGCCGTGTGTCTAGTTTTAACCAATTTAGCAGGAGTAATATTTTTGTTTTGTTGTTGGTCGATTCCAAGCTTGTTGCTTGATTCATTTATTTTTCTTTCACTGATTAAAACTCTCTGATTTGAGGATAGTGAATAGGCACTTATGATGTGCTTTTTTAGGTACTTTTACTTCCCATGTGTATGTGATTTTGTCAATATTGACATGTGTTCCACATAATACCCCTACTCTTCTTAAAAGGCAGAATGGGTTTTATATGTATGCTTGATGGGTTAGGCTGGTATCTGGATAAGCTAAAGATTTTATTTTCCATGAGGTCTATGGTTCCATTCTGCTGTCTCGAATCTTAAGTACACTGGCAAACTTATATGACATCTTATGAATGCTTAGCATAGTTTTCTGCACAATCTTTTAACTGATAGTCAGTGGCATACACAGCTTAGGAAGGAGATATACCTGCTTTGGCCTTTCAAGAAATGATTATATTATTAAATAACTAATTATTTTACTGCACAAGGTTGGTGTTTTTAAGCGTTGTCTGGTCTTGCGATTTGTTCTAGTATGCATACATGCATCATAACAATCAATAAAACATTGGGGGGGAGAATCTTCCCCTTAGACACACACACACACACACGCCACGCCACACACACACACACACACACACACACACACACACACACACACACACACACACAAAACACAACACACAAATAAACAGACAAACAAACAAACAAATATAGGAACGGAGATATAAAAAGAGACAGAAAGAGGTGTCTGTGATATGCATGTGTGTGTGTGCGTGCGTGCGTGTGTGTGGGTGTGGGCGTGCGTACGTGTGTACTTGTGTGTGTGTGATATAAACAAGGGACAGGAGAGAGGGGAGAGAGAAGAGAGCAGCATCAATGACATTTTTCCTCCTTGTTTAGACAGGAGAAGGTAAAGGCTTTCTTTTTCCTCGGAGAGGCTTTAGTGTCTCCGGAACAGATTTATACATAAACTTCTGTTTTTCCCTGGATGAATCCACAACTGGCGGTCACCTCACGTGGCCTGCTGATAGAGACAACACTGCTGTGGTCAGGGTGGAAGTGTGCTGGGATGCTTGTGGCATTCGTGTGTGTGTGTGGTGTGTGTGTGTGTGTGTGTGTGTGTGTGTGTGGTGTGTGTGTGTGTGTGTGTGTGTGTGTGTAGTGTGTGTGTGTGTGTGTGTGTGTGGTGTGTGTGTGTGTAAGTGTGTGTGTAGTGTGTGTTGTGTGTTGTGTGTGTTGGTGTTTAGTGTGTACAAATGTGTGTGTTTGTGTGTGTGTTTGATGTGTGCGTTTGCGTGTGAGTGAGTGTGAATGTGAGTGTCTGTATGTGTGTGAGATAAATTCATTATAGCATAATCACCATTAAAGATAGCGCATTAACATGTCTGTGTTTGTGCTTCATATTTAATGAAGACTGCTTTATTGCTCTGATATTAGACATGTAAAAGAGAGAATGCCTTCAGCGCCTGGGTGTTATCCCAGTTCTTAATTTGCTGGAATCAACAGCAAAGTGAGAAGCTGTATGATCAGTGGCTTTCCCACTCATGGAATTCCAGATTACAGCTTAGTCTTTAGTGATCGACTAGAACTCTGACTAGGAGGCTTGACTTGCACAGTCCTTATGTGCTGCAGCCCTGGGGGCTAGTTGCTCTCTAAAGAACATCTCCAACGCTGACTGTCCTTATGTCCTCTTGGCCGAGAGAGTGGGGGTGTGCTGTGGGCATGGCATCTCCACTATAATCAAATTTCTTCCCAATTTCCGAAACAGCAGCTGCCTTCTCTGCTGTTTTGGAGGTCATTGTCGAACACGGCGGACAAACATTTCTAAAAGAGAGATAAACAGACAGAGACAGAGAGATAGAGGGGCATGAGCAGAGAGACTGAAAGACTGAGAAAAAAACAGATACAGGCAAAGAATATGTGTGAGAGTGTGAGTATGTGAGTTTGTGTGTATGTGTGTGCGTGTGTGTGTGTGTGTGTGTGTGTGTGGTGTGTGTGTGTGTGTGTTGTGTGTGGGTGTGTGTGTGTGTGTGCGTGCGTGCGTGTGTGTGTGTGTGTGTGCGTGCGTGTGTGCGTGCGTGCGTGCTTGCGTGCGTGCGCATGTGTATGCACACGCATGTATGCTTTAATCTCTGTGTTTGTTTTTCTCTAGCTCGGAGTGTTTGTGTATCTTGGGTGGTTTTTTTGTTGTTGTAGGGTTTTTTTGGTTTTTTTTACGTGTGTGTGTTCCCTTGATCCCCACATTGCATGCACACACGCAAAGAAACACTTCACCTTTCTCATCCCCCACCAAATTCATCCACCACCCTACCCCTCTCCAACCCCCCAACCCCCCACCCCCCTCCTTTATCTTTTTTTTCTTTCCCTCCTTTAAACTTTCGTTTGTCCAATGTCTTTTTTTTCCTTTCAAGGGAAGGTTTTCATTTATTTATTGACTGATTTTATCTTTTATTTATCTCATCTATTCTTTATTTATTCATTCCTTTTGATGATTTTAGGCCACGTTATCTGCGTTGATGCTGGAAGGAAGGAGGAGGGCCAGGGTGGGTATTGCGCGGGGGGGGGGGGGGGTATTTTTCACGTTTGGCCCAGTAGCTGAGTGGAGATAGAGCTATTGGTTGTTGTTCCCGATGACCCAACATCTCGAGAGTCGAGTTCAAATCTTGGTCCGTTGTGGTGGATAAAATGTAGAAATTATCAGGTTTTTTTTTAATTTTGCGTATTCAGACCTGTCAGTATCGTGTTTTGTTGTATTGACGCAAATTCAAAAGATTAAGAAAGCATGGACAAGATGTTAACATTACTTGGGTACTGGGGGCATGTGGATGGGGTTTGTTTTGCTTATTGTTGCTGGGCACCCCTCTACTTGAAACTTTGGGTTTCCCCCAGAATGGAATGCATTCAATCACACGCCAAGTACCTGGGTACACACTGGATGATACATTTGAAAATGTGGGTGTTTATTTGTTCTTAGTGTCTAGTTTTATGGGTAGCCTTATTCACACTTCAGGCAATTCTTTTTCCTTTCCTGACGAGTACTACAGGTGAGGGGGGGGGGGGGGGGGGCTTGAAACCACGCACTATGTACTTGAGGTTTTCTTGTGTAATGGAGACATGCAATAAACAGCATTTTCTTATAGAGCTGGGGGGGGGGGGGGTAAATGTGACGTAGCATAATTATATGGATTGTTGCACACGCTACAAAACATTTTTTTGTATGTAGATGAAGTTTGTGGAAAATAGTGTGCTTTGATTTTGCTTTTACAGGATACTGCGCTATATAAATTCTATTTATTATTAATATAACTATCTTCACTAACGACTTGTTTAAATGCAAGAAAGTTATACTGAAATATTGATGAGCGACTTGATTGGAAACGAGGCTGTAGAGTAGCGACAAAGAACGTGAATGACGGATAAAACAAAAGAAACGAACCAACTAATAAAATAATACATGAATTCCCAAGTTAGAAAATAAAATAAAAACACAACGAACAGAAACCCTGATAACAAACATTACACAATAAATCGTAATTGTGTGCACGTAGACAGTAATAGCAGCCACAACAATTAAAAAATTCAGAGGTTTTTTTGACAATTTCAAAGCTGACCCACCCTTTAAGGCACGTCAACCCTCTTCCAGCTCATTCTGCACCCCTGACCACATCCACCCCCACTTTATCCCCACCTTCCCACACCTTTCTTCTCATTTTTCTGTTCAATTGTCCTCACTCTCACAAAGCAGAAGATCTATCACGTCATCTCCCAAAGTTAATGCCTTCTGATTTTCTTCCCTACTTTCTTCCTTAGTTGCATACAATTTTCCGCAATCTCCACAAACATAAGCACTTTGCACAAAGCCTAATTCTGGCAGTGTAACAGTAGGATTTACTGTAGTGGTTTCCAGGTGGATCGGTGGTCTACAGGTTACTGAGGCATCTGCCTACAAAGCGTTTTGTGTTGACTCAAGTCTGTACTGTATAGCTTACAAGATTGGAGCTCAAAAGTAAGGACAGATTTATTATTTGAAATAAAATATTTGATACATTGTATCATGACAAAAGGTATAGGAATAAATTTTTGCTGGATTCCTTCACACTGCGGAATATACTGCAATGAAATAGCAGATAATCTTGCAAAAAAGGTTCAAAAAGAGATTGCCCAGTTCATGATTTAAAAAATGATTGTCGTGAAATTAATTCATTATTGGAAAATCATGTACATAGTTTAACTTCCATGGGAAATTTGAAATACTAGGCTATCCAAGACATATTTCTAACATCATTTATAAGTTGCGATTAAATTCCTGGAAGACCAAATATTCTCGAAATGTAACTTGCTCCTGTTCTGAACCATTATCTTGTGAACATCTTATTTTTCAATGTTCAGTTCTAAATTCAGTTTATAAAGAAAATGGCATTGAAATTGCAAGGGATCCATTGAATGTAGTTTCGCGAAAACCGTTGATTTTTGATGTTGCTAGGATTATTTCCAAGTCTTCTGTAAATATTTTATGGTAGGGTTTTATTTGTTTGTTTTTTGTTTTGTTCTTTGTTTGTTTAGTCTAATATCACCAAGTGTGAATAGACTTTAAATTAAACTACAACAACAACTACAAAGCGAAAAGTCCGGGTCGGAATGGTGCGATGGTTTGATCCCCGTTTGGGCTCAAAACTTTTCTCCGATCCACTAGACCGTGAGTGATAATTTCGGATGAGACGATAAACTGGTCCCGGGTGTCTGTATGTATGCATGTGTGTGTGTGTTTGTCTGTCTGTTTGTGTATATGTCTGTGTTTTAATATATGTGTGTATTTGCCTATGCATGCACTCACGAGGGCACTTGCGCGCGCGCGCGCGCGCGCGTGTGTGTTGTGTGTGTGTGTGTGTGTGTGTGTGTGTATGTGTGTATATGTGTCTATGTCTGTGTTTATGTCTATGTCTATGTCTTTGTATGTCTGTCTGTTTGTCTATGTGTGTGTGCATGCGTGCGTGCGTGCGTGCATGTGTATGTGTGTGTGTTTACATGCATGTGCCCTCACCTTCCATCTTTACGTCTGTGTCATTTTCTCTTCTTCCATAATAGTCTATTTCTTGACTAAACAATATTTCTGCGGAATCATCAGGGACTTTTTCTTTACAACCAACACAGAATAATACTAAGCATTTTTGAGAAACGGACAAAGAGAAGGGAAATTAGAAAGAAAAAAAAAGAAAGAAGGAAGAAGAGACAGACAGATAGGAGAGGATGAAGAAATATATGTGTTGTGCTTAGATTGGAGAAAATGAAGACATTTTTGTTTTTGGTTTCTCTGCGATACTTGGGTGTCTTAGGAAAGGATTTATATTGTTCTCTTCCCACTCTGTCTTGCTCTTTTCCCGCCAAGTTCACGACCTGTGGTCAAGGGGGATAATTATCTTGTTTATTTAGACAACTCTCTGTGGCTGCCATTAAGAGCGCGCTTGAGTTTTAACTGTGTGTGTGAGTGCGTGTAGAGGGGGGGGGGGGGGGGGTACGGGTGTAGGGGATGGGGGGGGGGGTATGTGTGTGTGTGTGTGGGGGGGGGGGTAATGTGTGTGTGTTTGTGTGTGTATCTGTGTGTCTATGTGTATTTGTGTGTGTGTCTGTGTGAATGTGTCTGTATGTGCGGATATGTGTGTATGTGCCTCTGTGTGTGCTTGTGGGCATAATTATGTGCGTGTGCTTGCGCGTGTTTGGGTGTGTATATACTTGTGCTTGCGAGCGTGCCTGAGTGTGTGTGTGGTGTGTGTGTGTGTGTCTGTCTGTCTGTCTCTCTGTTTGTAAGTCTGTTTATCTGTCTGTGTCTGTGTACGTGTGTGTCTATGTATGTGTGAATGTGTCTGTGTATTTGTATGAGTGTCTGTGTTCGTGCGTGCGTGAGCGTGTGTGTTTGTGTGACTCTGTCTGTACTTACCTGTTTGTTCGTCTGCTTGGCTGCCTGTCTGTCTGTTTATTTATTTTTGTGTCTTTCTGTCTGTGTGTGTGTGTGTGTGTGTGGTTTTCTGTGATCACAAATTCGCATGCAGACACGCAAAGAAACACTTCTCTTTTTCCCGTCTGCCACCACTTCAGCCCCCCTTCGCCCTCTCTCCTGCTTTTCTACACACACACACACACACACACACACACACACACACACACACACACACACACACACACATAAACACACACACACACACACACACACACACACACACACACACACACACACACACACACACACACCACACACACACACACACACACACACACACACTTTCATTCTACCCGTCTTTGAAAATGTTATTCTTTTTTTCTGATGGAGAAAAGCTATTCATCAATTTTCGTTTAAGGCTTTGATGTTTGCCATGCTGTAGAAAAGGACAGGTGGTTATGGGAGTGGGGTTACTTTGGTCAAATGGCCAATAAAGCAACTGGAGGTTTGAGTCCTAATGGTTCTGAAATCATGTGTGGAAGGTTCGATTCTTGGATGAAACCTGGTGAAACATGTATTGAACATTTTATAGGTGTCAAAGTCAAGAGTGCAGGAAGCTGGTTGCAAAATCTTCAGTGGTGCTCCAGCAGTCTACTAGACTACGGGATAGGTCGAGGTGAAGATGAAGTGCGTACATGTTGGGGAGGGGAGCAGCCCAAATTTCACGCAGAGAGATTTGCCGTGACTTAAAGTGGTATACAATACAACACAACACAATACATACAATACAATACAAAAATATACTGTTGTTGTTGTTATCTGTTGTCATTGTCTGTTGCTGGGTGTTCCTCAGCTTTACAGCTTGTCTGGGGTTTACCCAGATTACGCACACTGCCTCGTTCAACACACATGGGGGTCACTGTGAATCCAACAATTATCTGCTAAATAACACATTCTTTTCTGGTAGATGGAGTGCAATGTATATAAACTGTTTCGCACGCCATGACACTTTCTTGCCGGGTGGAGGGGGGGTGAGGTGGTTAATACTTTTCCAGTGGAGAAATGTGAGAGAGAGATAAGACAAGTGTTTAGGAGATAAGAAAGTGGTGCCAAGAGGAATGGGGAAGATGTTCTTTTGAAGAAAGAGGGAGAGGAAAAAATGCAACTCTGTTATGGCAGTGAAGAGAGAGTGATGGTTCTGATGGAAAAAAAGGAAGAAAAGAAAGGACAAAAAGGAGACGAATAAAGAGAGATAAACAGACAGACACAGAAAGAAAGACAGACAGACAGAAGATAGATAGATAGATAGACAGACAGACAGACAGGTATGTAGGTAGGAAGGTAGGTGGGTAGACCGACCGACAGACAGACAGATAGATAGTTAGATAGATAAGAAAGGGAGAGAGAAAAAGAGAAAGAATGAGAGGAAGAGAAAAGTAACCGAGAGACAAACAAAAAGCAGACATACATACAGACAACAAACAGACACGAAAGCAAGCAAGAAAGAAAGTCTTAGAAATGAAATAAACTAAAGGAAGTTAAAACAAAAAAGTAAGAAGGAAAAGAAACAAAAACAGAGAGAAAGGAAGAAAAATAATAAAAAGTAATAAAAGTGTGTTTTTTTTAATCAAGAGACAAACAGATCAACAAAAGTCCTAATCTCAAACTCTCTACAAACAATTAAAAACGGTAGCGAACAATAACCACGCTAGGAACAAACTCTCTCTCTCTCTCTCTCTCTCTTCTCTCTCTCTCTCTCTCTCTCTCTCTCTCTCTCTCTCTCTCCTCTCCTCTCTCTCTCTCTCTCTCTCTTCTCTCTCTCTCTCTCTCGCTGCTGGGGTCTGTCTGGGTCTCTGTCTGTCTGTCCCCCTGTCCTTCGATGGACTTCCCTGTCGACCCGCACATCTTCCCCTTAATCCTGTCCGCTTTCTAGTCTCGTTCGCCGACGATCTATTTACACAACTCTCTGCCATTGCTATCTTTTCCTCTTAAGTCTATATATAATCTCTCTCTCTCTCTCTCTCTCTCTCTCTCTCTCTCTCTCTCTCTCTCTCTCTCTCTCTCTCTCTCAGCTCGCAATTTCACACGATCAACTGCATTATCTCCCTTGGCTAATATCTTCTGATTTTCGCCAAATTGTTTTGGTGTTTTTTTTCATTTCTTGGTCGGTTATGACTCTTGACATTTTTTGCAGAAACAGATAAATCATTGTATCATTCTGGCAGTTTTTGTCTGCCCCAGTGTGTGTGTGTGTGTGTGTGTGTGTGTGTGTGTGTGTGTGTGTGTGTGTGTGTGTGTGTGTGTGTGTGTAGGGTGTAGGTGTGTGTAGGTGTGTGGTGCGTGCGTGGTGTGCATGCGTGCGTGCGTGCGTGCGTGCGTGTGTATTGTGTTTGTGTGTCTGGTGCTGTGTGTATGTGTGTGTGTCGCGCGCGCGGCGAGCGTGTGTGCATGCGTGCACTAATATAGTCATATATGTATGTCCACTCATCTGTCTGTCTTTCCATCTGTCTGTCTGTTCTGTATCTATCTGTCCATCTGTCTGTCAATCCTGTTTCCCTTTCTTTCTCCTTTTTTTTGACATCACGCAGCTCATTTCAAACCAGAGCATTTCTGTCTTTGACATCCAACTTAGAAAGATGAACTTTTATGAAGAGGAGATAAAAGAATTAGAGAAAAGGATGAAGAAAACAAAGAAATAGATGAAAAAATGTGGAAGAATGAAAGAGAGGAGACAGGAACGAAGTGAAAAAGGGAGGAGCAGACAATGCCTGAATTAATGAAAAATGACAAAAAGAATCAAGAATTACTGATGAAAGGAATGGCACTGAAATGAAGAAGAATGTTGAGAGGCGAGAAGATGAGAGAGCGAGAGAGGCAAGAAAGAGAGAGGAAAGAGAGAGAGATAAGAGAGAGACACAGAGACGAGAGACAGAGACAGAGACAGAGACAGAGAGAAGAGAGGAGAGACAAGAGAGAGAATAAAAGAGAAGAAGACAGACAGACAGACAAGACAGAGAGCAAAGAGCAGAAAGAGAGACAGACAAACAAACAAACAGAGAGATGAGAGAGAAAAAAAACAGACGTAAAGAAGTACGAAGAAGAAAATGGGATGTAAAAAAGAATAAGAGAGACAAAAACAAAGAGGTGGAGTAGGTGCAGAAACAGAAGAAAAGAGAGAAGAAGAAGGCAAGAGGGACAAGAGATAATAAGAGAGTAAGGACCAGGCATGCAGCGGTGATGGATGGAGCAAGGGGTGCATGTATACCAGACAGGGGACTGGACTCTACTAGCTAAAGGTTAGCAGTAGAGCGTGTTATTCCTTTCGATGAGTGATCGCTCGTACGCCTTGGCTTTCAGTACAGTACCCCAGTTCATCCAGCTGTAAAGGTTACCTGCCCTCCACAGAACGGGGCGAGGAAGGTAATGCAGTGAGGAAGCTGGTGAGATGGGCGCTGTCCTCAGAATGCTGGCCCCTTCAGAAAATGAGGTTTCTGATATCTTGCTCCTCACAGACAGACAGGTTATGGTATGAGAGTATGTATAGGGACATGTACATAACATTTGTTGTTTTTGTTTGTTTGTTTGTATGTATGTATGTATGTATGTATGTATGTATGTATGTATGTTATGTATGTATGTAATGTATTTTATGTATGTTGTTTTAAATATTATATTAAAATGTATGTAGTAGTATGCTATATATTGTTATGTATATGTGCATATATAATTTATATATATATATATATATATATATATATATATTATGTATATATTATAGTAATTATGGTAAGGATTGTAATCCTAATACTACCAAAACCCTCTATTTAATAATATAATAAATAATTATTATAGTTTTTTTATTATTATGATTTTTGCGCTGTATCTTGCCAATCTCTTCTCTTCTCTCTCTCTCTCTCTCTCTCTCTCTCTCTCTCTCTCTCTCTCTCTCTCTCTCTCTCTCTCTCTCTCTCTCTCTCTCTCTCTCTTCCTTCTGCTTTATTTTTTCCACTTTCTCTTTCATTCTTCACCCTGCTTACCAAAGGTTTTGTTTCTTATAAGAAGCAATTCCAATTTCAGTGCAAGCCAGTCTTTAGGCTTTTTAAATTTTACCATGTCAGATGTGAATGGCAGTTTCAGCCAACTCCAGCCTGAATTGAAATTTATCTCTCACCAGCCCCCAAGAAACAAGACATGTCATCAGGTTAAGTGCAGAAGATGGATTGATAGGACATGTAAAGGGCAGAGCAGGCTGAATTCTGATACCTGTAGTTTTGGGTCTCAAACGGATGAGGTCCCTAGTTAGTGATAGTGGCCAGTGTTTATGACGAGAATGAAATGAGGTTTTAGGCACAGTTTTAGCAATAACTATGTTGATGTTTTGGTGTGTGTGTGTGTGTGTGTGTGTGTGTGTGTGTGTGTGTGTGTGTGTGTGTGTGTGTGTGTGTGTGGGTGTGCGTGGGTGTGCGTGTGTATGTGTATGTGTGTGCGTGCGTGCGTGCGTGCGTGTGTGTGTGTGTGGCAGACATTATAGCTATGCTTGTATCAATAACACATTTGTACCAAAGGCTAATCATACTATGAATGTAACATCTGTCAATATGTCTATCCTGAAATGTTCAAGTATATGTTTCTGCCTAAATTCATATAAACGATTTTTCTGCTTTGCCTCAGGTTTAAAAATTGTTGAAATAGATCACTAGGTGGACAGCCAAACAGTCCCAGGCTAAAGGCCTTGTCAGATGTTAATGTAAGCAAAAGGTCAAGGCCTACATTAAAAGTTGATCATGCTCTGGAATGTAATGTTGTCCATGGGGTTGTATATTGATCAATGACAATATCTGAGGAAAGCAACATTTGAAGACTAATTTGGACTATGGCCGGCTATGCAGTGAGGTACTTGGAAGCAGTTATATAAACAACAAGTGTATAGATCAAGACGGTGTGTGATGTGGTCTTACAGTGGTTTCCAGATGTGATGACTGAGAAAATCTCCAATCTCATCCTCCTTCCGTCTTGTTCACCCTCTTACTCCTTTTTCTGCCTTGCACAGCCTTTATCTAAAGCACCTCTTGCCTTTTTCCAACAAGAAACAGTTCCTAATTCAGTGCAAGCCAGGCTATGGTCTTTTTCTTGTTGTTGTTTTTCTTTTTACCCTGACCACTGTAATCAGACGTTCAGCCAACTCCAGGCCTGAATTGAAATTTATCTCTCACGCAGGCCCCCAAGAAACAAGACATGTCATCAGGTTAAGTGCAGAAGATGGATTGATAGGACATCTAAAGGGCAGAGCAGGCTGAATTCTAATACCTGTAGTTTTTGGCGGCAAAAAGTTGCGTCCCTTGCCAGTCATCGTGGCCATGTTTAATGGCGGCAGTGAAATGAAACTTGAAAAACTGCTTACACCTCGGTGGTTTAACATTTGCGTCGCGCGCGCGCGTGCGTGCGTGCGTGTGCGTGTGTGTGTGTGTGTGTGGTGTGATGATTTTTTTTTCAATTCAGTATTTCAACATATTCATTCAGAATCTGTTTGAGCATAAAAGTAATTGAGGATTTGTTTTTTTACTGGTTTAATCTTTCGATTATTTAGGGGGAGGTATATAAGAAGCCTGCAGGCTTTTTTTTTTACAGAATTGTACAAAGAACAATAGTCTTGTTGTCTTATTTCTGTTCGCTCTTTGCATGCGCTAACTGCTTTTCACAGATTAAATACCTCAACAAAAAAGTAAGCATCCAAACCATCAGTTACGTCAAGTGGAAATGGCAAGTACAATTGTGGAACTGGTTTAAATCCAAGACTTTTCACTTTCAAAAATCCTGTGCTATATCCAGTCTCCAAACCACAAGATAATGCAGCACTGGTTGGTAGAATCTTTCCATAAAGACAGTGCAACATTTGCCAATAAAAATCTTTAATACTATTTGCCACTTACTGGTATTGTCAAGAGTTGCTCGCATTTTTCGAGAGTTTATTCTGAATTCTCAGGCTGGCTGGTTGGCTAGCTGATTGGCTGGCTGGCTGGCTGGTTGACTGTCTGTCTGTCTGTCTGTCTTTCTGTCTGTTTGTCTGTCTGTCTATCTGTCTGTCTGTCTGTCTGTCTGTCTGTCTGCTCTCTCTCCTCTCTCTCTCTCTCCTCTCTCTCTCTCTCTCTCTCTCTCTCTATCTCTCTCTCTCTATCTCTCTCCTCTCTCTGCCTCCCTCCCTCCCTCTCCCTCTCCCTCTCGCTCCCTCTCTGTGACTTTTTCACCAGTCCTTTCAGCCCATCAATCCTTCAGTACATTTTAATTCCCCATTTCAAAGCCAGCTAGCCACTGGATTTTCTCTTTCCTTTCATGTGTGATCCGCATTTTAACACAGCTGTCACCTGACTGGAAATTTATTCCTCACACTTACCCCCCCCCTCCTCCCACCATGTCCCTACCTACCCCTCTCTCCCGTTCCCTTTGGAAGAAGGAGGATAAAGAAAAAACGATTGTCATCAGATTAAGTGGCGAAAATTAATCGACAGAGCCTTTAAAGGGCAGAGCACGCCTGGGTTGTCATGCCGGTAATTTTTGACGGCAAACAGTTGTGTCTCTTGCTGGTTGAACCTGACCGCGTTAAGTTAAAAATGTAAAGTGAAATGAGATTTTGGAACCGTCTCCGCCATCTTGGCCTTACCGTTTTGTGTAGACATTAAATTCAGCATGGATTTGATGTCAAAGACAAAAAGAATAATAAATTCTATTGGGAATTCTCTCTATACAGAATAATGTCTGTTTCTTTTTCTTAACAAAAAGTATATTACGCTAAAAAAAAAAGAGCTGATTCTATCGGGAATTATCTCTATACAGAATAATGTCTGTTTCTTTTTCTTAACAGAAAAGTATATTACGCTAAATCAAAAAGAGCTAGTTCTATCGGGAATTAGCTCTATAGAGAATAATGTCTGTTTCTTTTTCTTAACAGAAAAGTATATTACGCTAAATCAAAAAGAGCTAGTTCTATCGGGAATTAGCTCTATAGAGAATAATGTCTGTTTCTTTTTCTTAACAAAAAGTATGTTCAGCTAAAGTGCATTCTGTTCTTGTGTTTAAGGCTGAATGGACTTGATCAATGTAAGAATGTAACAAAACTGCTTTGCTGCTCTACAGTGCGTCAGGCTTGTGTTCTGGTGTATGCAGATTTCCCTGGCTGCCTGTCTGTACACCAGGTCAGCGGATCGGTGGTCTACAGGTAAAACTCCTTCCTGCCCAGAAAGCAAGAAGTGCCGGGTTGATCCCTGTTTGTGCCTAAAACCTGGTTTCGTTTTTAGTTCGTTTATTTCGAGGATAATGTAATAAGCACTCATGTTTTTTTTCATCTAGTCCCCGTGTGTATGCAGTTTTGTAAATTTTGTTATCCGTTCTCACCGGCACATAAAAACCTACTCTTCCGGAAAGCACAGCGGGCTTTAACGTATGTGCAAGATGTTCTGCGTACGTTCGCACACGGGAACTCTGTTTAAAGTCTCATCCGAAGGACTTTTGGTGACATGAGTGGGGAGGGGTGGGGTGTTGGAGTGGGCACTGATGTTAACTCCAGAGGAGAAATCCTCTTGAACGAGATTCGAACCTGGACCAGAAGATTACGAGCGTGCTGCACATCACTCTGACCACCAGGCTATCCCTCCCCCCATCCCACTAGACCATGAGTGGTAGTCTGAGTGATAGTCTTTTGGATGAGACAGTGAACCGTGGTTCTGTGGGCAACAAGCATTCAGCGCATCAGTTAAAGAACCCACGGCAACAACAGAGCTGTTCTTGGCAACATTCTGTTGAAACAAGCCCCTCCTCAAGGGAGGCAGTTACACTTGAAAAAAGACAAGAAGGAAAACAATAATGGTGGCGCTGCTGCTGTAGCGACACGCTTGCCCACAAGGTCGGGGAGCATCCTGAACTTGATGCAGAGAAATCTGCCGTGATTGAAGTGCATTCCATTCAATGTAAACTCAATATTCCCACTGGGATTCACCTTGATTTGGACCATTTCCCAACAAGGCACGGGGATGAGAGAATGCGCCAAGGGTCTTGTTGTAGAGTGCAAACGTAACGGTTAATATGTGTGCACTCTGAAAACTCACATCCAGTACATAGGAGAGATGGCCTGTCATAGTCCAAAATGCTCATCACACAGACATAGTCAGCATACATAAGGTCTGGCATGTAGTGTGAGCATCAAACCAAGGCTGCAGGGAATGTGGCGTTACCATACTATAACTTTGAGGAGAAGATGGAGGAAAAAGGAGGAGAAGGAGAAGGACGAGAAGGTCGGAAAAACAGAAGAAGAAGAAGAAGAAGAAGAAGAACAAGAACAAGAAGAAGAACAAGAAGAAGAACAAGAACAACAACAACAACAACAACAACAACAACAACAACAACAAAACAGAAGAAACAGAACAGAAACAGGACAACAACAACAACAACAATGATAATAGCAAGATCAATTTTTTTAATACAAGAACTTGCTTTAGCAAGAACATGGAGGGAAAAGTGAACATGATCCTGATTAACATAAGGAATTGTTGTTCTTCTTCTTACATGGGTGACCGAATGTATAATACGCCGTCTAAAATGCATATAGAAGGCGACAAAGAAAGACAAACGGCCGCGATGTTTACTTATTGTGCAGAGACAATTCGCTAGTGTGCTTACTGGTCAAAAAAAGAATATTATCAGATTGCTCAAGAAAAACCAGCCGGTCTTCGACAGAAGATAGCTTTTATCCATAGCTTGTACTATCTTTTTCATCACAAGTTCAAGCCTATCTTTCTTTTTTGTTTGTTTGATCTGTAACTTTATATTGTTGCAACTCAACAAGATTTGACGATTATCTTTTTTCTCGATATTTTGTTTTGACGTTGAGGTTGTATGCGTGTGTATGTGTGTGTGTGTGTTGTGTGTGTGTGTGTGTGGTGTGTGTGTGTGTGTGTGTGTGTGTGTGTGTGTGTGTTTTGTGTGTGTGTTGTGTGTGTGTGTGTGTGTGTGTGTGTGTGTGCAAAAGACGGAGAGAGAAAGAGACACACAGACAGGCAGACATTCTGATAGGGAAACAAATACACATGCAGACAGAAAAATAAAGAAAAAACAAACAATGGGTGGGTGCTGTTTTTGTAGCGAACGAACTCTCCCAGAGGAGAGCAGCCCTTATTTTTCGCAGAGAGAAATATGCCGTGATTTTAAGGGATATGCCAATATAAATACAAATCCGCCATATCGTGTTTTCATACCTTGATCTCCATTTTCATCTGAGCTTGCGCAGAGCACAGCCGTGACTGGGGCAGATTGTTTGCTAATAACTTAAACACAACATAATTGAGTAATAATAATAACGATAATGATATCATCGATCTTTGGAAAATGCTGTCATTTCCGCTCTCTGCGCGTGAGATTTATGACAGGAATTTTATTGTGATTTATGTCCAATTTACGATTCGTGACATCTAACTCCTAAAATTTTGTGATAATGATCATGTAAACAATCCTCTTTTGTCCGAATCAGGGCTTGGATATCGAATCATGATTATGAAGTTAATCGATGGTTTTTATCACTCTCCTTACACTTGGAGACATGAAATCTGTTGATGTCATTAACAACCTTAGCAGCGCTCAGCTGTCACAGCGACTGCTGTCTCTGGTGCTACTGCTTCTGCTACTGCTGCTTCTGCTACTGCTGCTTCTGCTACTGCTTGCTGCTGCTTCTGCTGCCGCTACCACTGCTGCTGCTGCTACTACTACTACTACTGCTACTGCTGCTACTGCTGCTGCTGCTGCTGCTGCTGCTGCTACTTCCGCTGCTTCTGCTTCTGCTGCTGCTGCTACTACTGCTGTTACTGCTGCTACTGCTTCTACTGCTGCTGCTGCTGCTACTGCTGCTGCTGCTGCTACTTCCGCTGCTTCTGCTGCTGCTACTGCTACTGCTTCTGCTGCTACTGCTACTGCAGGTGCTGCTGCTGCTACTGCTACTGCAGCTGCTGCTGCTGCTACTGCTACTTCTTCTGTCACTACTACTACTGTTAGATTTAATTATGTTACCATTCTCGTCGTTGTTGTTTTTCTTTTTCGTCGAGCACTCAGACAGCAACTATTGCTGTCTGTACAATGAGCAAAAATGCGTTGCGCAGCCCTTAAGCGCCTGACAAGTCAGGCCCAGGATACCGAAGTTGGTGTAGGAGAGAATCGCTATTTTCTATGTCTTTCTGGAGAAAGCGGCAAGAGAATGGACCAAGAAGGTAGAAAAAGACAGAGGAAAAAAAAAGAAATATATCCATGCATTCAAAACATAAGAGTTTTGCCACATATCTTAAACAATGTATCGTCAGTGTGAAAAATGTATTTTTAGATAAAATTTTTCAAACGCATTTGTATTCATTTACTTCTTGTTCTTAAGGGTTCCAGTCCAACCCAGTCACATTGTTTATAACCCCTACCGACCACAGAGGCCCCATTAGGTCTGTCACTTCGTAAAATTTTTAAAACTCAAAATTCAAACTGTGTAATCATAAACCGAGGGCTGGATAGCTAAGTGGTCAGAGCGCTCGCTTTCCCCCCAGTCAAGTTAAGCAACGTCGAGCGTGGTTACCAGTTGGATGAGTGACCGTTTGTGCGCCTTGGTTTCAGTACAGTCCCCCAGTTCACCCAGCTGTAAATGGGTACCTGCTCTCTTCAGGGTCAGGGAAGGTAAAGCAGCGAGGGAGAGGAGATGGGCGCCGCCCTCAATATGCTGGCCCCTGGAGAAGGGGAGGTCTCTGATGCCACGCTCCCCTACGACCGCCAAGGTTATGGGACACCTTTTTTTTTTTAAGAACATAGACTGACTAAAGCAGGATTTATAAACCAACTCTATCGTCGTTCTTCGCATCAGCGCCCTGGCTGGCCACAAGAGTCAGTCGAGGACGGTTACAACGTTGCAGCTTCATATGCTTGTTAAACATTCCTGGCAAAAGACTGGGGAGTAAGGAAGGAAGGAGGTAGAGGATAGAAATGGAGGTGCCCTGTGAGATATTGCCCGGCCGTTCAGTGACAGGAAAACATCTTGATAGGTCCTCTGAGTGTTGGAAACATCAAAGAGAAACCCTGGTTGTTGTTGTTGTAGTTGTTGTTGTAGCTTTTTGTTGTTGCTGCTGCTGTTGTTGTTGTTGTTGTTGTCGGTGTTGTTGTTGTTTCTTCGATTGCAATATAAAACAGCTTTCGTTAATATTCAGGTTGACGTCGCAAATATTATCACACATGATCAGCTCAACTACAAACAATATGAACATAAAATAAGAGAGAGAGAGAGAGAGACAGACAGACAGACAGACAGACAGACAGACAGACAGACAGACAGACAGACAGACAGACAGACAGACAGAGACATAGAAAGACAGAGAGCGTGCGTGTGTGCTATTGTGCGTCTACGCGTGTACGTGCGTATGTGTGTATGTATGGGCGTGGGTGTGTGGGGGTAAGTGGGTGCGCGCACGCGCGCGCGCTTTGCGTGCATGCGTATGTGTGTGTATGAATGAGTTTGTTTCTGTGTGTGTGTGCGTGTGTTGTGTGTGTGTGTGTTTTGTGTGTGTGTGTGTGTGTGTGTGTGTGTGTGTGTGTGTGTGTGTGTGTGTGTGTGTGCAAGACAAATAGAGAAAGAGACAGACAGATATGTAGACAGACAGAAACAGAGACAGACAGAGAGGGAATGAAAATAATAGGCAGACAGACAAGCCTACAAGCACACAAATTGACACACACACAAGCACACACACACACACACACACACACACACACACACACACACACACACACACACACACACACACGCACACACGCACGCACACACACGTGCACAGAGATGAGAATATTTACAAAACTGCATACACACGGGGACTGGATGAAAAAAGCACATGAGTGCTTTTTTCGTTATCCTTGATATAAAAGAATGAAATGAAATAAACACACACACACGCACGCACGCACGCACGCACACACACCACACACACACACACACACACACACACACACACACACCACACACACACACACACACACACACACACACACACACACACACACACACACAACACACACACATAAAAACCCTGACAAACCAATTTCGATCGATTTATTTCTGAAAACTAATTTCGGAAGAGGAAATTATTCATCATCAAAATAATTCAATAATCTGAACTCTAGCCAGGGGACATTAACAAATCAAAAAGAAAAATAACGTATAAAAAATGGCTTATGGCAGACACAGTGGTAAAGAGCCAGAAGAACTGAACCAGCTGACTCCAGAGCATTGTGTTGATCGGTGGTCTAGTGGGTAACACACCAGTCCAGAGCACTGTAGGTTCAAATCTCATTTAAACACACAAACTCCCCGTCCGTCTATGCTTTCCACAGTAAAGGTTTGGATTCTTGTTTGTGTGTTTTTTTTTCTCGTATGCGACAAATAATTAAGGCTTTCTGAGCAACAAACGTTTAATGCTCGTAAAAGAACGCACAACATCAAAATGAGTTGTCGGTGGTGAACTCTCTTGAAAAGGCAGTATGATAATTATTAAGGAAAGAAGTACGCAGTGTAGAGCACAGTAACAACTGTCGTGTTTGTATTTGTATTTTATTTTATTTGGTATTTTATACCACTTTATGACACATCAGATATCTCTGCGTGAAATTCGGGATGCTCTATTGTCTGTGCAATCCTGCATACTACCTATGGCTTGGACCCCTTGTCTGATACAACAGCTCCCAAGTACTTGAAGCTTCGAACCGTTTCCAGCTTCTGGTCATTGACCCTGATATCAGTGCTGATGCCCTTGGTGTTATTGGTCTTCAGTTTGGTCTTCTCTGCACTGATTTCCATGCCATATGTTTTAGAGGCCTTGTTCAGGTGTTCCGTTAAGCTGCCAAGCTCTTGTTCTGATCCTGCTAGTCCGTCAATGTCATATGCGAAGCGGAGGTTCGTGATCGTTCTGCCACCAATGCTGACTGGTCCTTCATTATTTCAAAAAACTTTACTGAATTTGAAAAACCATATTGATATTTTCTGCTCATTTTCTTCCAACGAAACCAAAACACCTTATAATCAGAATACAGGTTAACCACACACACACACACGCGCGAAAAAAATAGTCAATACTTCTAATGCAATCTTTCCATTCACGCATTATACTTTCCTCTCATCATCTTCTTCCACAACGTGAGAGGACCCGTGGCCTCTCTATACTAGCTATGCCCAGCCTGCTAGCTGTGGACAGAAGAGACTCGAAGAACTGCTTTAATCTCATAGCCTTGATTTGCAGCCAGCAGACAGACAGACAGACAGACAGACAGCCAGCCAGACAGACAGACAGACAGACAGACAGACAGACAGACAGGTCCTCGCTTTTCCTTTTGATTTGTAATAATTTTCAGTGAAATGGCAGACAGCCCCTTGATGTGGCCTCTTCCATTGCTGGTAGGGACCAGGTACAACCGCTACAGCCGCCATGACTGATTGAGGCACTGTTCACCGTGTGCTGCCAAGAACTGTAGGTAGGTAGGTAGGTAGGTAGGTAGGTAGATGGGTAGGTAGGTAGGTAGGTAGGTAGGTAGGTAGGTAGGTAGGTAGGTAGGTAGGTAGGTAGGTAGGCAGGCAGGCAGGCAGGCAGGCAGGCAGGCAGGGAGGCAGGCAGGCAGGCAGGCAGGAAGCCAGGTAAATAAGTAAAGTCAGCAGGTATGTACATACTATTTTGCACAAACATGAGGAAAAAACCCAAACAACCGCCCCCTCCTTCCACCACACAACCAAAACAATAATACAAAGGATAGAGAGAGACAGAGAGAGAGAGTGTGTGTTTGTGTGTCTGCGTGTCAGTGTGTCTGTGTCTGTGTGTGTGTCTGTGTGTGTGTCTGTGTGTATCTGTGTGTGTGTGTGTCTGTCTGTCTGTGTGCCTGTGTCTGTGTGCATGTGCCTTAGTGCATTCACCTTCGGGCTTATAATTTAACATGTGCGTGCATGTGTATGTACGCTTGCGTGTCGTTGTGAATGTGTAGGCATATGCGTGGGTGTGTTGTTGTGTGTATACGTTTTGTTGCTGTTGTTACAACGTCACTTGATCACTGCACTGTATGTATGCGTGCTGTCGTCCCTGTCAACTTTCAAAGCCCGGCTCTGCAAGCCGGTGCAGTGCAATGAAAGTTCTCCCCTTCTCAAAATGTCCCTAGGTCATGTAAGAGCATGAATATTTAAGACTATGGAGATGGTTAGGTCACACTTTTGATATACCTCGCTCTTTAAACGTTTTGCTTTTGGTAAAATTCCTTCATATGTCGACAAGCCATACTAATATATGATCAATTGTATGCTAGTGATATAGAATAAGTTTACCGAAGTTCCACAGTATTCTTGAGGTAAAGGAATAGGATAAAATAAAATAAAAAACCAAACAAACACACACACGCGCACGCACACACACACACTCACATACTACATACCACATGACTATTTATCCACTGTTGGCAACAAAAACAGGAAAATGGCTCAATTTCTAAATATTGTGATAAAGGCTTTATTCTGTTAATTTTGAAAAGCCAAATGGTTAAAGATTTTGTAGCCATTATCAAAACAGCAGCAGGTGGTTCGTATCTTGAGATATATGCAAATGAAGTCACATGTTCCAAAAAATGTAACAGCATTTCACTGTGACACTGTTGTGCCTATAACTTTAAATGAAAACATGTATTTACAACAAACAGTATTCAGAAGTGAAGTTACTACTTAGTGCCAACCACTAGACACAAAGAAACCAAAAACATTTTTTTTAATTATGGGAGTAGGTACCGGCAATAAGTGTGACACTGTAATGCATGTTACAAGGGGGTCATGACAATATCACACAGCCAAGACATTCTGGACCAGTATTCAATGAATACCTCAGCATCATTAGTTATTGCATGTAGATTAAAGCCATGGAATGGAAAACAGATTGGGCAAAACACAACTCTGATATGGGCCTTTAAAGTTTGTGTGGTAACATTACATGTGACACCAATTATGACATTTGAATAAAAAACAAAGCAAACTGTTGATGTACAACAATACTTTTATTACAGAATTGATGATTACATGGCCATGAACAGTAACTAACAAGAATTATGATAAAAATTTTCATTTGTTTGTGTACATGGTTTAGAAAAACAAAGAAATATAAAGAAAGAAAACAAAACCTTTCATCATGTATAAAACATGGTGAACTGACATGAATCATACAAAAGCAATAAAATCAAGACAAATCAACAAGTAGTTCAGATATAAAAAGATAATTAACTGACTGGAATTTTTTTTTAATCAATAAAGACAATTTAATTTGTTTATGTTTAGTAAGGCAGTGAGTTTGGCCCAGGCCAAAAGCTGTGTGGGGTATTGATGTCAGCTAATTGCCAAGGCCTACACTAGAATGTTGTAATGTTGTAAAATGTTGTTTTGAGATTGCCTTCAGCCATGACAAGCTCTTAATAACAACATGCACTCTCCTGTAATTAAAGGAGAAAAATTCCTCTGAAGTTGCAGTATTGCTGCTTATATGGTGAGGTACATGGAAATAGTCATACATGCAAACTGCTCATTCAGTGTGCAATTTCAATCTCACAGTGATTCCCAGGTGGGATGAGTGAGTCAGAGTGCACTCTCTGGGTGATCCCCAGAAGGTTACACTTGGGGAACACACAACAACACAGTGAGCAGACTAGAAAGTAAGTCTTAATGGTACAAATCATGTGTCACAACACACACACACAAAACATTGTATTCAATCAAAACAATACAGCAGAAAGGCACAAGCATCAGTACAAGAAGCATAAATCAATGTAAGCTGATGAAGAGCACTCCTGTTAGTACTTCTTAAGTTTTGTCCACTATTTAAAAATCTCCCATTTGTGTGTGTGTGTGTGTGTGTGTGTGTGTGTGTGTGTGTGTGTGTGTGTGTGTGTGTGTGTGTGTGTGGTGTGTGTGTGTGTGTGTGTGTGTGAGAGAGAGAGAGAGAGAGAGAAACTCTTCTTTATGTGTGTGTGTGTGTGTGTGTGTGTGTGTGTGTGTGTGTGTGTGTGTGTGTGTGTGTGTGTGTGTGTGTGTGTGTGTGTGTGTGTGTGAGCACAGAGAGAGACAGACAGACTGATACAGAGAGAGAGACAGACAAACACACACACACACACACACACACACACACACACAGAGGGAGACAGAGAATTGTGTGTATATGTGTTGGGAGGGAGTGGTGACATAGTGGGGGGGGGGGCAGGAAAGAGAGAGAGAGATGGGTGGAGTGGTGGTTGGAAAGAGCTAACAGCTCTGGTACCATGACAACTTACAGGCACCTGCCGAAAACAAGGTAAAAATTGGGGGGAGGGGGGGGGGAGAAAGAGAAGTGTGGCCGTGGATGGTAGACTGTAGAGAAAGAGGAAGGGTTCAACAGGTCAGTGTTGACAGCTCCTGTCACTGTCTGCTCTTTCCCGACGACGTCACAGACTGAATGGAGGCAACGTTACCAACAATCTTCAAACTGATTTTGTTTCTCTTCTTATGTTTATTGGCCGATGTACAACCGCTGAATATGATAAAATATGCAAGATAATGTAAAGAAAAGTTCAACAGATGGTGCCAGTAAAGAAATAT
>CM060332.1:2813819-2816888 GCA_030674155.1 Stramonita haemastoma
GTGTGTGTGTGTGTGTGTGTGTGTTGTGTGTATGTGTAGTGTGTGTGTGTGTGCATGGTGCTTGTGTGTTTTTTTCTCTATGTGTGTGTGTATGGTGTGTGTGTGTGTGTCTGTCTGTCTGTCTCTCTGTCTGTGTGTCTGTGTGTATTGTGTCTGTGCGCCATCGATAGATCTTGCAATATTGACAGTCCTCAGCGGAACTGAGCGCCCCTACATGCCCTGCCCATTACTGACAAGAGTGATTACATCACACGCTCTGATGTCCTGAGAAACATAGACCTTGTGCGATAGGGGAAGGGGGTAGGGGGGGGGGGGGCAGGGGTATGGAGGAGTGTGTGCTGGAAAGGGGAGTGTGTGTGTGTGTAATATGTATATATATATATAGAGAGAGAGAGAGAGAGAGATATAGATATATATATGTGTGTGTGTGTGTGTGTGTGTGTGTGTGTGTGTGTGTGTGTGTGTGTGTGTGTGTGTGTGTGTGTACAAGTTCACGATATCTCTGTGTCTGCCTCTCTGTGTATGTACTTATACATATGCGTGTACTCACTTGTGAATACAAACACGATATAGTTTTATACCAGAAGTAACCATTTGTCATAATTTTTCCTGCAAGAAATAAAACTAAAACATCAAATTCCTCTTCTTAC
Organism: Stramonita haemastoma; assembly: GCA_030674155.1. Lineage (NCBI taxonomy): Eukaryota > Metazoa > Mollusca > Gastropoda > Neogastropoda > Muricidae > Stramonita > Stramonita haemastoma. Next base: position 2,814,470 of record CM060332.1, read on the forward strand.
AACTTCAAAGCCTCAGTCTTCCCTTATCACAACAGAAATGGCTAACAAATCATTTTTAAGTCCCTTACCTCCGAACTCAACACCCCCTCCTCCCCCCCCCCCCCCTTCACGCCTCAAAGAAGCAGGGGAAGAAAAGAAAAACACAATGACTCACAAAAAGACACGAAAAACAACACACATAAAAGAACGAAAGAAACAACCAACAAACCAAAACAAAACAAAGCAAACAAAACGATACAGCATAATGAAAATTTCTTCTTGCAAAACCAGTTTATGCCATAACCCTAACATTATGTTATTCGGTGTCTTGGCAGCCAGAATGGCATGCTGTGGGAAATTACCAGACTGAACTAAGAAACAAGACACATGACTGTGCTCCTGTTAGCTGTTCTGTGTGGGTAGTGGTGTGGGGGGGGAGCGGGGTGAGGGGGTGTGGGTGCTTGTGTGTGTGTGTGTTGTGTGTGTGTGTGTGTGTGTGTGTATGTGTGTGTGTGTGTGTTTGTCTGTGTGTATTGTGTGTGTGTGTGTGTGCTTGTCTGTGTGTATTGTGTGTGTGTCTGTTTTGTTTGTGTGGGATGGTGTATGTAGTATGTGTGTGTGTGTGCATGTGTGTGTGTGTGTGTGTGTGTGTGTTTGCTTTGCTAGTGGGCGGACACAGTCAAGAAACGTATGGGATTTCTTCTTCCTATTTCATGTTTGCTATTACGAGCAGTGTCGAAACCTCTCTGTTTGTATGGTACTGCTGTTGTAGTGTAGTGTAGTGTAGTGTAGTGTAGTGTAGTGTAGTGTAGTGTAGTGTAGTGTAGTGTAGTGTAGTGTAGTGTAGTGTAGTGTGGTGTAGTGTAGTGTAGTGTGGTGCGTGGCGTAGGTACTGTGGTGTAGGGGTCATCGTTGACTGATATATCACTGGTTTTAAAACTAAAAAATTTGCTGAGGAATTTTTAATAAAAACCAACAGGCAAAAATTTAGCTTGACGTGAAACTAGTTAAAAAATGTCAAAATTTGCAGAAACTAACACCAGCACATAGTTTGAAAAAATAACACGACTCCAGCTGATGGTAGACTTGTTTTTTGTTTTTTTTAAATCAGTTTTAGGTTTTAAAAAAACTCAGAATGTTGCTATAAACCTAAACACTAAGTGATTTTAGACAGAAGAATAGTGTAGCGCGCACGCACGCACGCACGCACGCACGCGCGCACACACAGACACACAGACACACAGACACACACACAAAACACACACACACACACACACACACACACACACACACACACACACACACACACACACACACACAATTTTACTGCTGGCACTCTGATCCATCCCAGAACACAATGTCCTGACATCTCGCCCTCAAGCGTATGGTTGATGACTCTGCTGACGTCATATTAACGTCACTGCAAAATGGCTGCCGCTCATTGGTGAGCATTGTCTTCTGATTGCCTCCCTTCGTTTCCCCACAATTGCCTCCCTTCCTTCTCCACAACCTTTAGTATCCTAAAAATGGCGAGTCCCTCGTTTATGGAGGCGATTGTAGAATGGTCTGTGTCTTGTGACTGTTGATTATGTTGACACACCAAGTTGCCTAGGAGGCCTCATCTTCTGGAAATTTGCGCGCAAGGAAAATATTCTTTTTTTTCAAACACTTTCTGATTTTGCACTGTATTACTTTTCTCTGCCTGTCATAAAAAAAAAAATTATTGCACGACTTTTTTTTACAGTCATCTTCTTTAAAGGTACAGGCTAAAGCCACCATCAAGATGCCTGTTCAAAGAGGGTTATTTCTATGGAGTTAACATCAGTGCCGACTCCACTCCCCAGAAAGTTTTTCGGATGAGACAATAAACCAAGGTCCTGTGTGTGAACGTGCGCATAACATCTTGCGCACACGTTAAAACCTGTTTCCGTTTTTCAGAAGAGTAGGTCATTCGTGCAGGTAGATATAAGTGACATTTTTCTTTTTTACACTGTCATACTAGTGTTATGTTTAGACATCATCCACCAAGTCGGTATGCGGCTTCTTTAACGGTGTACAGAGAGGTTTGCAGACGCAAAAAAAATCTGACCATTGGTGAACCTTAGAGCTCAAGCCAGGGATGCAAAAGACAGGGAGAAAATGTGTCAATTTGTGTCTTTTTTTTAAGGTGAACGGAGTTGGCTTCAGTAGACCAAACATGCTAAGGTTTTATTTATTTTATTTTTATTTTATGCAACTTTATTGTCACAGTTGACCGTTTTTGGACAAAAGAAGAATATGTTAAATGTGGCTTGATTAAAAATATATATTATGAAATCCGATGCAACAATTTACTGTTTGGACTAATGATATCCTACGTCAAGTGTCTGTAATGATTAAAAATGATAAACTTAAACATCTCTGTTGTGTATTGACAGAGACTTTTGTTCTTTTTCAATTA
>CM060332.1:2816988-2824488 GCA_030674155.1 Stramonita haemastoma
AAATTGAATGAAACAAAAGTAAAAAAAAAAAAAAAATCAAATTTATGTAGTAGATGAGTGGTTAAGTAAAAAAGAAAACCCAGACTGAAAGGAAGAGAAGACTTTAGACCGAATGAATGAATGAAGGAAGGAAGGAAGGAAAGACAGAATGAATGAAAGAAAGAAAGAAGAAAAAAAGCAAAAAACAAAACAGGAAAGAAAAAGAAAGAAATTCAGATAAGGATTAAATAAAAAAAAAACCCAAACAAACAGAAACAACACAGCTTTAACCACCATTAAGATGAAAAAAAGAGAGACCCGGAGAGAAAGACAGTAGGAAAGAAAAAAAAAGACAGAAAGAGAGAAAAGAAAAGAAAAGAAAAAACAAAACCACCACTAAACAAGCAGCCAGTTACCCGATAGGGACCAGAGCTTCTTTACAAACAGTGAAATCAGGTAAGGACAGGCGTGGTGAACTTTTGGCTGATAGTTGTTGGCAAAGTGAAATGTCAGACACAGAATGAACACCGTTTGGTTTGTGACCGGAGTGAATTTTATTTCGTGCCGTGTCTGGGAGACTGGCTATAAGATTTACGTGTCTGATACAACACGACTCAGGTTAGGAGAGACCTGATAGCTATTTAATGAAATCAGGGGGCAATTTACTGTTCCTATTTTTCTGTTTTCTTCTGTTTTTTCTTTTCCCTTTCGTTCCTGCCTAACATTTCTTCCTAGAAATATAACAGATATTGAGAGTAGGAGTAGCTGTAGGGTATTTTTTGTGTGTGTGATGAAATAGGTTATGTTCCTACATCCCAGTATTTACTCTATCTTGTTTACATTGTTTAGATATTTTATGTTGCCATTTATTTCCTCTAGCTTTTAGAAGAAGAAACCAGGGCAACGGGTGGGACTGGGGTGTGAAGGTGTGGGGTTTTTTGCAGTAATAGATTTCTTTTGGGGCTGTTTTCATATTAAAGATGTCTCTTTGTGGCTAGTTTTGTTCACTGGATGCTGTTAATGCTGTTAGTTACAGACATCACCCAAATCATTCATTTCAAAGTTGATTGGATTAACTGGCAAGTTTTGATACAGTAGCCCTATTTATGATGGTAGGATTACTTTTCACACGGTAAAACATGTTACAGAATTCTTAGCCCAAAAAATTGTATACACGTTTGTACACAAAGTTTTAAAAGGTTATACTTCCCCGTTTAGGAAAAGGGTTACGTAAGGGTAGGCAAAACGGTCAGATACGTTGATATCACACCATCAATAAGCCTCATTGCTCTAGACCAGAAACGAAAAGACCCCCCCCCCCCCCCCCCCAAAAAAAAAAAAAAAAAAAGAAGAAAAAATAAGGAAAAAGCCAACAACGATATACAAACAAAAAATCCACCAAAAGCCATAAACAGTAACAGAAGCAAGAATTAACTCGGGCTATGTCATACATAGGACGTCGAAACGTAAGCAAACATTCTGGACATTCTCCCCCTACCTTTTTGAAATAAGTCAAGACAAAAAAACTGGAGAAAATGCAAACCCTCAACAACAAAGTTAACAAACCTTCCTAAATTGCAAAAAAGAAAAAAATTGATAAGGAGACAGGAGGAATATGAGGAGTAAAGGGTTATTGCATAGTCCATAAAAAACACTATTAAAAAGATAAAAATGTGCTTGAATCAAATGCTTTTCTTCTTATTTTGATCTAAGTGAACGCAATGGATCAAATATTTCTTAACACTAAAACCAAGTGAGGAGAAAAGTTTGAAAATTTTTGAAACATTGGTATAGCAATTTTGTTTTCTTCGTAATCTTATTTCCTTTGCTATTCAAGATACATTTATTACAGCCATCGCTCTGTTGAAGAATTGTCATTATCATCAGTATTATTGCCTGTGGTCAGTGTTGTTGTGTATTGATATCTCACCTCCATAAGGTCTCAGTGGTCAGCAGGGCTATAAACAAGGCCAATGAATGGACGTATGTCAGCCCTGATGTCGGAAAGGCGGCAAGGGGAGTGAAGAACTCACACCAGTCACACAGGGGAGACTATCCCTGTGCGGCATCGGCATTAACACGTGATCAGGAGGCATCTGGCTTTCCATCCATTATCTCTTGTGCTGGCTACACTGCGGGGATGATGTTTATGTAGCAGTATGATGGCTGAGAGAGAGAGAGAGAGAGAGAGAGAGAGAGAGAGAGAGAGAGAGAGAGAGAGAGAGAGAGAGAAGAGGAGAGAGAGAGAGAGAGAGAGAGACAGACAGACAGAGACAGAGAGACAGAGATACAGAGACAGGTTATGGACAGCAGTCTACCATAGAAATGTCTCTAGACTTTCGGCCTTGAAGACGCTTTAAAGCAACTCAGGGTCTGGCTGCATGTAATGAGGCCAGAATGACTGGTGTAGGACTTGTGGCACTCTGAACACTTTAAAGGAGGCAAAAACACTTGCCCGGGAGTCAGCAAAACCCTTAAGAGTGCGACCACACTTGGTACATTCATACTTTTTTTCTAATTTGTTCTTGCTCTGTAATAGCATATGACAAAACGCTTTAGATTATTTAAAAAAAAGTCTATAGTATGCCATCACTCTGTTTTTGGCTACATCTGTATCTCTCCGTCTTTGTTGTCTCTGTCTGTTTTTCTGTCTCTCTCTGTCTTTTTGTCTCCATCCCTCTCTGTTTTTGAGCTTATCTGTCTGTCTCCATGTCTGCATCTCTTTTTGTTCCTGTTCTTCATCCCATCTCATCTCTTTTTTCTCAGCCTCTCTCTCTGTTTCTCACTTTATTTCTCTTATTTTTCTTCACCCCTTCTCTCACTTTATGCATCTTTCTATGTGTGTGTGTGTGTGTGTGTGCATGCGTGCGTGCGTGCGTGTATGTGTGCGCTGTGCACCTATAAATGTTGCTACCTTTGAAAACAAAGCAGTTATATTGGTTATTCAATGCACTCCTCTGGCATTGCCTTTCCAGTGGACCATTCCAGCGATGTGGAGGGGAAAAGGGGGGGTCTGTTGCATGGGTAACAGCTTGCCCTCCATACTTACTTACCCAGGCTTTACGCTCTGGAGTCTAGACAGTGCGATGCCTACTATCTCTGGAAACAAAATATCAGACATCGACCATGACTCTACCTATATAAAAGTAAAGATGTCCCATAACCAATGTGGTCATAGGGGAGCAAGGCGTCAGAGACCTCAGCTTCTCTAGGGGTTAGTATGCTGAGGGCGGTGCCCATCTCCTCTCCCTCGCTGCGTTAACTTCCCTGACCCTAAAGAGGGCAGGTACCCATTTACAGCTGGGCGAACTGGGGGGACTGTACTGAAGTCAAGGCGCACAAACGGTCACCCATCCAATTGGTAACCACGCTTGACACTGCTTAACATTGGCTGAGGGAAGGCAAGTGCTCTGACCACTGAGCTGTCCCGTCTATCTATCTATGTATCTATCTATCTATCTATCTATCTATCTATCTATCTATCTATCTATCTATCTATCTATCTATCTATCTATCTATCTATCTATCTATCTATCTATCTATCTCTCTCTCTCTCTCTCTATCTCTCTATCTCTCTATCTATCTATCTTATCTCGTCTCGTCTCGTCTCGTCTCATCTCATCTCATCTTATCTTATCTTATCTTGTCCGTCTGTCTGTTTGTCTCTCTGTCTGTCCCTTAGTCAATTCTATCAATACACAGTACACATCCCTTTATACCTATATAATTCCGGATACAATGTAGGCAGAGCTATAAACAAGAGGGAGGAATGAAGGAATGAACGCCAGTCTTTTGCCATAGCACTGACAGAGGACAGAGAGAGGGTGAGGAGTTCACAGCAGTCAGTCACACCAGGGAGAGGCACACCGCCCTCTCTGCATGCAGCTTCCCGCCTGCACGCGATCACAGGGCATCAGCCTCTGCAGCCATCATCCCTAGTATAGTCCTTCACTGTGCGATGACGATGTTTATGCGGTATAATGGTTGGAAAACTCTGTGTGTGTGTGTGTGTGGGGGGGGGGGGGGGCGATGTTGTATGTGTGTGTGTGGGTGTATGTGTATGTGTATGTGTGTGTGCATACGTGAGATAGATAGATAGATAAATAGATAGTTGATAGATAGATGGATAGGTAGATAGGTAGACAGAAACAGAGGCAAAAGCAGACACAGATGAAGAGACAAAGAGAATTAATGAAAAGAAGAGAGGCTTACACAAACACAATCACAGAAACACAAATACACACACAAACAAACACACCTCACCACCCCCGCACACGTACACATGCACACACACACACACACACACACACACACCACACACACACACACACACACACACACACACACACACACACACACACACACACACACACACACACACACACACACAAATACACACACACAAACACACACACATCTCGCCCCTTTCCCCCTCCCCCCGTCACACACTGAAACACAAAGACAGTTGACAAACAAAACAGTGAACCAAAAGCAGCACCAAAAAACTCTTTGAATACTTGGCTCTGAGATTTCAAGATTTTCAGATTTCAAGATCTCAAGATTTTATTAAAAAAAAACCCGAAGGGTACATGATGAAATTTAACAAAACCAAATTTGCAGATGTATGTGTGTGAAAAATACTCGCAACACAAATTCATTACACAATGAATATCACAAAAATATGGATATGGAAAAAAGGACAGAACATTCACAATACAGGAAAGGAACAATAAGTCTACATGATGTTCAGACATGTTGAGCATGTGACCGAGAACCTGACTGTATATGATGAAACCAGAGCGAGTAGCAGAAGAGTTGCAACACTGGCATGGCACAAAAAGGCGAAAAAGACAAACCCAGCAGCAGCAACAAAAAGAAAAAAGAATAAAAAACGAAGAAAAAAAGAGAGGAAAATTGAGAAGGAAACTGTCACAGGGGAACGATCCCAATGCCAACATAATGCTTTGTTATTTTTCTACTTTCACTTTTTCTTCCGTGTAGCAGCTGGCCAAACACTTGCATTGCTAAACACTTGATCCCTCTGTCTCTTCCTTCCTCCCCTTCTCTCTCTGTTCCGTACAACCCCACCTCCTCCCTAACTGTCTGTCTTGTCTGTCACTGTCTCTGACTCTATATTTCTGTATCTATCTCTTTCTCTTACCTCTCTCTCTTTATTTCTCTCTATCTCTCATTTCATTCTTTCCTTACCCTCTGTTCATCCACCCTCCTCTCTCTCTCTTGCTCCCTCTCTTTTATTACTCCAATCCCCCCCCTCTCTCTTTCTCTTGCTCTCTCTTATGTTACTCTCATCCTCTCTCTCTCACTCTGTGTGTGTGTGTGTGTGTGTGTGTGTGTGTGTGTGTGTGTGTGTGTGTGTGTGTGTGTGTGTGTGTGTGTGTGTGTGTGTGTGTGTGTTGTGTGTGTGTGTGTGTGTGTGTGTGTGTGTGTGTGTGTGTTGTCTGTCTGTCTGTCTGTCTGTCTGTCTGTCTCTCTCTCTCTCTCTCCTCTCTCTCTCTCTCTCTCTCTCTCTCTCTCTCTCTCTCTCTCTCTCTCTCTCTCCTCCCATTCATTCTTTCTTGCTATGATATCTTATTGGCCTTGGGAAGAGGCTAAAGACGAGGGAGAGGAGTGGGGGGAAGAGGAGGAGGAGGAGAGAGAGGGAGATAGAAAGAGAGAGAAGGGGGGGGGGGGGGGGGGCGGCAGAAGCGGAAATGAAATCGCTGGCTGACCATTGGTCCCCTTTATCCATCATTGAATGTGGACATCTGCAGCACACACACACACACACACACACACACACACACACACACACACACACACACACACACACACACACACACACACACACACACACACCTATGCACACCTCCTGTCTTCTGGGAAAGAAACGGGTCAAGTCTTCAGTCTGTCTATGTGTCTGTTTCTGTGTATCTCTGTCCCTCCGATTTTCAATTACCTCTGTCTCCTCATCCGTGATTTTTTTCAATTCCTCTTGTTGTTGTTGTTGTTGTTGTTGTTGTTGTTGTTGTTGTTGTTGTTGTTGTTGTTGTTGTTGTTGTTGTTGTTGTTTTCTTCTTCTTCTTCTTCTTCTTCTTCTTCTTCTTCTTCTTCTTCTTCTTCTTCTTCATTGAATGCTCATCCAGCAAGTACTGTTGCCTGTCACATAAATGAAAATGTGTCGTGCTGCCATTAAGCGCCTGATAAATTAGGCCCAGCACATCTGACCTCAGTGTGGGAGAAAAGAATTGTTATCTTTTAAAGTCTTCCTGAAAAAAAGGCAGAAAAAACAGACAAGAAAGAACTGATGGGAAAAAAAGGAACAAGGCAAAAATAAAAGAGAGGAATAGAAAAGAAGGAATTCCAAGTACAGATTTTCTAGAAGGTAGGAGTGCTGTTTATGCACACAGGCGCCTGGCATCTCTACGTAGATGCTTTTCCTATGACTGTTTGTTTTTTCCCCTCTGAATAATGTCGTTTCAGTTGATGAAGATGTCTAAGAGAAGGAAAAGGATTTGGAGGAGGAAGAGGAGGAAAATGAAACTATAGAGGAGGAGGAGGAAGGGGAGGGAGAGGAGGAGGAGGAGGAGAAGGAATAGGATAAAGAGGAATGGAAGAGGAAGGAGGGACAGGCTTAAATAAATTCCAGGTGGACCACAGAGTCCACTTATCCATCATTAAATGCAGACATCTGCTGCACAGACCCCCCATCATCTCCCTTCCTGTGTGGAAAATACTGCCCAGGCTTTGTGTGGTACCAGTGTGCCTCTTCCCTCTGTCTATGTGACTGCTGCCCCTCTGTCTCCTTCCTTCTTATCTCCGCTTTCCTCTCTCACTTCACCCCTTCCACTTGATTGTTTCTCTGTCTGTCTGTCTCTGTCTCTCTGTATGTCTCTGGCACTCTATCTCTCTGTCTCTTTCCTGTCTATTTCACTCTCTCAGTCGCTCTGTTACTGTTTTTGTCTGTCTGTCTGTCTTCTCTATTTCTCACATACTCTCTGTCTCTTTATCTCTCTTTATCTCTCTTTATCTCTCTCTCTCTCTCTCTCTCTCTCTCTCTCTCTCTCTCTCTCTCTCTCTCTCTCTCTCTCTCTCTCTCTCTCTCCTCTCTGTATCTCTCTCTCTCGGTCAGTCTTTGTCTCTCTCCTCCTCTATCTGCTTCTCTATAAGATGGTGTGTGCATGCTGTTTTTAAGAAAAATGTTGTCATCCCTCCTACCGGCATACAATGGCCTGATCTTCTAAAGGCGGAACGGGTTTTGAACGTTGTGTGCAGAATGATCTGTGCGCGTTTGCACACGGGGTCTCGGTTTATAATCTCATCCAATTGCCTTTCGGGGATGATTAAAGTGCTTTTGAATTGACTTAATTTGACTTGACCTTGATATTCAGTTCGAAGTTTTTCGTCAAATTGGGAAGAAAGGGTGAGGCTGGGAATCGAACCTAAAACCTTACGGTTTACTTGGCAGGCGAGCGTCTTAACCATCCTGTCACCTTCCTTCCTAAATGGGTACCCTGGCTGACC
>CM060332.1:2826988-2841988 GCA_030674155.1 Stramonita haemastoma
AACAGAAACACACACACAGAAACAGAGAGAGAGAAAGAATTCGAAAACTCAGACATAGCTTTCGCAGACTGTTAACCTCAAGGTTAACCGGCAGAGGCAAGGGATCTGGCCTTAACTCTGATATGATGCCCTGATGCTCCTGTGACACAAGGGCTAAAGTCTTCCTGTCCATCAAAAATGCATGGTACAAATATCAGAAAGACATGGCCCTATCCCATCATGCCAGTTTCTTTGACACAATATAACGTTCTGGGTGTTATCATGCAATCTGTCTTTTTTTCCTCTTGTTGCTCTCGTGAAAGCTCCCTCCAGCAAGTAAGGATTTGTTACGGACTGGAGAAACTTGAATCGTTTCCGTCAGGTTGAAACAGGCTTGTGTGCTGATGAGTACAGAAAACCAACCTCTTTAGAAATGGGTGAACAATTAGACAGACACGAACAAACAAGCCTGATGTTCTAAGGACACTTGCCAGGCTGGATTATTGAAGTCAAGACAAAATTAAGTGCTCAGGTAATGTCTTAGAAATATGTGAAAATTGGCCTTACAGAAATTCATTTGTTTTCGAAGCAACAATCTCCCAGATATGCTCTTTAAGAAGCGACCAAATTATTTAAATGTACTGTTTTCTACCAAACAGAATTGTAAGCCCAGCTTTATTTGCAACGGTTAGTTTGATTTTATAAAAAGCTAGTTAAAACTTGAAAAATTTAGGAAATTGAGCAACGTTTGTTTTTTTAAGTCTACATTTTTCTTAGAATTATTCTTCTATACAAAAGAATGTTTTTTTTTCAGACAGAATTAAGAAAACGATTTTCTCCCATCCCAAAGTTGGATGGGCTGGGCCTTACTTGTTAGGCGATTAACGGCTGTGTAACGCATTTTCACATAAACAAAAGACAGTAACTGGAAATTGAGTCGTTTACAAATGTATTACTCGCTGATTCAAACGCTTTTTCACCAAGTATAGATTTTGAAATATAAATACAATTTTTCGGGACCGATTATTAGCACAGTTGAGTAGTTTGATGGAAACAAAAATACTTTCTTTCCTAGCAAAAGGGGCTTTACTGTTACTGCCTACATGCAGCCAAGACATTTACATAATTCTACAGCTGACTTTACATGCGTGTCTCTAAGACTGAACTCCAGCGTTAAATAACCGATTTACCCAGGTGGATGCCAGGGGCCTGTCAGCATAAATAGAATCCCCACCTCATGGAACTTAGTGCTGGAAATAACCTCTTTTCTATCCCTCTCTTTGTTTATGACGTGTTCCTTAAAATTTTCTTCTTGTTACCTCATTCTTAATAATAATTAATAATAATAATAATAATAATAATAATAATAATAATAATAATAATAATAATAATAATAATAATACATGGAATTTAAATAGCTCTATATCTTGTAAAAACAAATCAAAGCGCTTGCATTCACCCTATATAACACACAACCAATCAATAACCATTTATAGCTTTAGCAAATTCGAATGTACACACACACGCATACGCACGCATACGCACACACACACACATACACACACACGCACATTCTTGTCTATTTTCTGCCTCCTTGGGCCATTCCTCTGCCTTTTCCCCAGAAAGACAAAATATAACAATTCTATCCCACGCCGAAGTCAAATGCACTGGGCTTGAATTGTCAGGCGCTTTACAGCAGCGCAACACATTTTCGCTCATATGACTGACAACAATAGTTGCTGTCTGAACTTTAGATGACGACGACGAAGAAGAACAAGTGATGGAGAGGGCTAGACTGTTATTTACATATCTTGCTCTGATGGGACAGTGACGTCAGACCTGACAGTGACAGACGTTTTCGCACCAGTTACAACGCTAAAGCAGAAGAGGTGAAAAATGCATTTCCATCTGAACATGTCTGTCCTTTGGACATGAAATATCTTTAACCCACGCCGTGGAAGCGGCATTCCCTCCCTTTGCTCTCGTGGAAGCGGCATTCCCTCCCTTTGCTCTCGTGGAAGCGGCATTCCCTCCCTTTGCTCTCGTGGAAGCGGCATTCCCTCCCTTTGCTCTCGTGGAAGCGGCATTCCCTCCCTTTGCTCTCGTGGAAGCGGCATTCCCTCCCTTTGCTCTCGTGGAAGCTCAAATTCAGTGAAGGATTTGTTGCAGACTGGGGAAATCTTCTGTCATGTCGGTCAAACTGGAAGAGGCTTTAACATGAGCTGATAGAACGCTCTAAACTTTTAGGAAAACAATGGACATCTCATCTTCGACCAACACTCAACATGCTGGATTGTAACTTCAGCACAAGAAGTTATGTTCTTGGCAGTTTAAAAAAAAAAAAGCCAAGGACTGCTTTGAAAAAGAAAATGTTTTGTCTTTGAACTAACAGAAATCGGGAAGTGTCCGTAAAAAAACAACTTGAGAAACTAACCAGCATCTTTATGCGTACTCTCATTTTACCATTATCTAGTTTGAGAGTTCTGCTTTTTGTAAAAAAAAAGGCTGAATCATTCAAACAAGCTGGTTAGACTGAATACATTTCAAGAAATAACTACGTTCTGATTTCTTTACATTGCAATAATCATTTGCTTTATAGTATTCTTATGTAAATATGGACATTTGGTTCTGTATTTATACATATCGAAATAGATTAACCCCAAACTGTATGTAGCTTGAGTGAAATATATGTCTCAAATACTTAATTCCTGCATCAAACAATTGACGGAAAGAGGTCACGCTTAATCATAGCATCTTCATTTGATGCCAGGAGATGTCAGGTCTGAAGCCTCTACACAACCACACTGCCTAGCAAGAGAAACCAAACAAACAAAATCAAATCAAATTCTTTTATTTCGAGAATAATGAATATGCACTCATGTGCTTTCTTTTTTTACATCCAGTAGCCGCCCTTATCATGGACAACATAAGATGAAAAAGACAGACAGACAGATAGATAGATAGATAAATGATAAATAGATAGTGATAGATAGATAGATAGATAGATAGATAGAGAGAGAGAGAGAGAGAGAGAGAGAGAGAGATGAGGAGAGAGAGAAGAGAGAGAGAGAGAGAGAGAGAGAGAGACAGACAGACAGACAGACAGACAGACAGACAGACAGACAGACAGAGACAGAGAGAGACAGAGACAGAGACAGAGACAGAGAGAGCAAGCACCGTATTGCTCGTTTCACCACGCCAGTCATGTTGACGTCTAACACGGCAAGACATGTCAAGTAATCTGCATGCCCCCTCTGCACTCGTAAAAGCTCGCTCCAGCGACAGATTTGTGGTACCCTGGGGAAATCTGCTGACCAATGCCCGTCAGACCTGAGCAGGAAAAAATGAGATTGCCAAAGAACATTGACCCCTGGAGAAAAACACAACAAATTGTGATATTCTAAGGGCACTCAGGAGGTAAGACTTGTGCAGTCAAGAAAGAAATATAATGTGAAAAAAAAGTTTGACCAATTGGTGCTTTGGAGAATGTTCTGGTCTGCTAAATGATAAAACACATATTCGAGTGCAGCTTCAGTGAACTATCACATAGTATTATGTAAGCTTTGTATCTTGTATAAACATATTGATTTTCTTCTATGTTAGCGTAACCCATCAGTTCTTTTCCTAAAAAAAAAATTAAACGTTGCAATAAGTGTCTTTTTTTTTCTTAGCAATTTTTGTCCTGCCGTCATCATCATTATCATATACCGAGCAAAGTGTTGACTCACAATTCATAATTTGAGACATGCAAACTATGCTTGCAAATATATTACAAACTGGTTCAGGTTTACATCGTAAACCCTGAACTTTGAAAGAGAACTGGATTTCATGATTAGCTATCATTTACACATTGAAAATCGAACACAAATGGATTTATCTGCAAAAACTGGACTATTCAAGTTTTCTGCATGCATTACATAATGTTATACGACGACCCATTAGTATCAGTCTAGAGTTCACATTCTCTTCACATCTCCATTAATTAACGAATTAGACAAAACATGAAAATAAACATTCAGAAGAAGGACATTATTTTGCCGCCTTGAGATATAAAATTTTAAGGGCTTTGTACTAAGGTGTATGGAGCTTGGGTTTACATTTGATCTGAATTTGCTATAAAGTTGATATTGACCTTTAAAATACAAACTAAAACAGCCTCAAGTGTTCACACACACACACACACACACGCACGCACGCACGCGCCCACCCACCCACCCACCTACCTATCTACCTATCTCTCTCTCTCTCTATCTATCTATCTATCTATCTATCTATCTATCTATCTATCTATCTATCTATCTATCTATCTATCTATCTATCTATCTATCTATCTATCTATCTATCTTATGTGTCTGTCTGTCTGTCTGTCTGTCTGTCTGTCTGTCTGTCTATCTATCTATCTATCTATCTATCTATCTATCTATCTATCTATCTATCTGTCTATCTATCTATATCTCTCTGACTGGCTGTTTGTCTGTCTGTTTCTCTCCCTGTTTGTCTGTATGTATGTCTATACCTCTGTTTGTCTGTCTGTTTCTCTCCCTGTTTGTCTGTATGTATGTCTATACCTCTGTTTGTCTGTCTGTCTCTCCCTGTCTCTGTCTATCTGCTCTCCTCAAAGCTCACTGTGTCCAGCAACAGATGCACTGCAGACCAGGGGAAATCTGCAGGACCTAGCTGTCAGATTGGAAAGGGGCCCAAACAGGGATTGTTGAGGAACTTTGAACCCTGGGGAAACATTTCCATTCTCATTCAGATATCTTAAGAAAAGGACATACTAGAAATGGTGGGTTTTCTTTAGGGAGAAGAGAAGAGAAGAGAGAGGAGAGAGAGAGAGAGAGAGAGAGAGAGAGAGAGAGAGAGAGAGAGAGAGAGAGACAGAGACAGAGAGAGGAGAGGAGAGAGAGAGAGAAGAGGAGAGGAGAGAGAGAGAGAGAGAGAGAGAGAAGAGGAGACGAGAGGAGAGAGGAGAGATGAGAGAGAGAGAGAGAGGAGATGAGAGAGAGAGGAGTAGAGAGAGAGAAGGAGATGGAGAGAGGAGAGAGGAGAGGAGGAGAGGAGAGAGGAGAGAGAGAGAGAGAGAGAGAGAGAAGAGAGAGAGAGAGAGAAACGCACGCAAACACAGACATACTCCCAATTAAACGCACACATGTAACACACACACACACACACACACACACACACACACACACACACACACACACACACACACACACACACTACACTACACTACACTACACTACACTACACTACACTACACTACACTACACTACACTACACTACACTACACTACACTACACTACACTACACTTCAACACACACACAAAACACACACTACACACGCACTACACACACACACACACACACACACACACACACACACACACACACACACACACACATACACACACAGACACAGACACAGACACAGACACAGACACACACACACACACACACACACACACACACACACACACACACACACCACACACTGACACACGAGCGAGGACGCTGGAAGGGTCAGCAGACTAACAGATTTATGCTGTCAGTATGGTGTGGTTTGTCTTTCGCTGGCACCAGACTAATTCGACAGTCTGTGTTTTTCTCCATCACATGAACTATAAGGGGGAGCCAGCCGGCTGAGAGGAGTGTAAACATAACAGTTGATCTATTATAATGCTGTTGTCTTTTCTTTTCTTTATCTTCTCTGTTTCTCTCTATGTCTCTCTGTCTCTGTCTATCTGTCTGTCTGTCTGTCTGTCTCTCTCTCTATCTGTCCCTCACAGATACAGATACACAAACACACAAAGGCAGAGGCAGACAGACACATATACAAACACACACACAACACATACACACAATACATACACACATACGCACGCACACACACAAACGCACGCACGCACAACACACACACACACACACACACAACCAAACATACACACACACTCACACACATACACACACACAAACGCACACTCAGATAGGTAGTCACACAGATCCCTCTGCCTCACACACGCAAATACACCTCTTTCTCACTGTCACCACACGTCTCCTCCCCTCCTCACCTCTTCTTTCGATTTCTTCTTATCTCTTTTCTTTTTTTCTTCGCTTGAAAATATTCTAACAACTTAAGTCATAGTATAACACCCTAACACAGGCAAACAGTGTACGGCAAAGGAGGGACATCATGCATAATTTGTTTTCATCCAATAAGAAATCAACAATATTATCTATGGACATAAGTAAAGTTAGAAATATTTGTAAACAAAGATTCGTTTTAATATATACAAATACCACTAAACATTACTCAAGAGCAATACGTCAATCACATTAAACTATAAAGGGAACAATTCACAAACAGTACAAACAACACGTAAGTAGTACAGATGGTCAAGCAGAAAACATAGAAACAAATGATTGTTGACTTGAGGAAAAAGTAGTGAGGAAAGACAAGTGCAGGTACCAACTTCTCAATCATTTTGAAAATGACTTATCAAAGATTCAAAAAAAGAAACTGAAATGAAAATAAATTCTAGGGAATAATGTATTTCAGTTGCAGCATTGTAGGCATTTCTGAGTAAGAACCATGCCTTTGGCCTGACCTGACTCGAATGATTGTTGATGCAAACTTATTGCTCCTAGGAATTAAAGTTGTATCCTTCAGTAGTTAAATACACACTAATCAAGAATCTTTGCAAACTGTCTCGTATTTTCCATTTTGTTTAAAAAAGAATATTCCTGACTTGTTTATGGGTGGCCCTGCTCTTGTGGCGACACGCTCTCCCCAGGGAGAGCAGACTGAATTTCACGCAGAGAAATCTGCCGTGACTTAAAGGGGTGTGAATGAGACTGTGAGTGTGAATGAATGCATCAATAATTCACACACTTTGGAAAAAACCCACCCAAAGTACCGAAATGGACGCAATGTCATTTTGCTTCAGTGTCGTTTTTTAAAATTTTATTTTATTAATCTATTTGTTCATCCTTCTGTGCATCTGTCATACCTCTCCTGCCTGCTTGTCTGTCTGTCTGTCTGTCATTCTGTATAACCCCAGTTTCTTCTTCCCTATGCTTCTTTCTTTCCATCCTTCTATGTGCCCTATCTATCCTGCACTCACTCACTCACTGTTTCACTCACTGTCGTTCATTCACAGAACACTTATGTAAAACCTAAAAGTGCTACCCCTCTTACCAAAGGTCCCAATGGCTGTGTTATTGGCACTCTGGCATTCTGGTTTTTCGTGAAAGAGTCCTGTTTAGCTTACTGGTCGATTCTCTGATGTCTCCTACTTGTTGCCCTTTCTCTCTGTCTCTCTGTCTCTGTCTCTCTCTGTCTGTCCGTCTGTATGTATCTCTCTCTGTGTTTCTCTCTATCTCCATCGCTCTCCCCCTCTCTCTCTGTGTCTCTGTCTCTCTTTCTGTGTATATACCTCTCTCTCTCTCTCTCTCTCTGTCTGTTTGTCTCTCTCTCTCTGTCTCTCTGTCTGTCTGTCTGTATGTATCTCTCTGTCTCTGTCTCTCTCTCCATCGCTCTCCCCCCCTCTCTCTCTGTGTCTCTCTCTTTGTCTGTATATCTCTCTGTCTGTATATCTCTTTCTTTGTCTTTCTCTCTTTCTGTCTCTGTCTATCTGTCTGTCTGTCTGTCTGTCTCGCTCTCTTCTGTCTGTCTGTCTGTCTGTCTGCTTGTTCTCTCTCTCTCTTCCCCCCACCTCTCTCTCTCTCTCTCTCCCCCTTCTCCCCCCCCCCTCTCTCTCTCCCCCCCCTCTCTCTCGTCTGCTGGACTTCTGGTATCGGGCAAAGAAAAGAAAAGAAAAGGACAGGCAAAAGACTGACTGTCTGGGTGAGGGTTAATCCATTGGGGAATAGAATATGGCAGACCGCCCAGCAACTGATTTTGGGAAAGGAAGGAACCGAGAAATGAATGATGCAAGGATGAGGGTGGTGGTGGTGGTGGTGGTGGTGGTGGTGGTGGTGTGTGTGTGTGTGTGTGTGTGTGTGTGTGTGTGTGTGTGTGTGTGTGTGTGTGTGTGTGTGTGTGTGTGTGTGTGTGTGTGTGTGTGTGTGTGTGTATGTGTGTGTGTATTTGTGTGTGTGTATTTGTGTGTGTGTATTTGTGTGTGTGTGTGTGTGTGTGTGTGTGTGTGTGTGTGTGTGTGTGTGTGTGTGTGTGTGTGTGTGTGTGTGTAAGGAGTGGTGGTAGTGGCAGAAGTGTTTGAAAGAGAAGGCTGGAAGTAGGTGGGGTGTTTCGTAAAAATGGGAAAATGTCGTTTTCTTCTTTAACGACTTAGTTGTGTAATGAAAGTAAGTCTTGGTTTGGTTTGTGGTCCACACACACAAGCATGCACGCGCACGTGCATGCGCATGTGTGTGTGTGCCTCTGTATGTGTGTGTATGTGTGTGTGCAGAATTAGCTGCAGTAACAGCAGCAGCAGCAGCAGCAGCAGCAGAAGCAGAAGCAGAAGCAGCAGCAGCAGTACTACTACTACTACTACTACTACTACTAGTAAGTAGTAGTAGTAGTAGTAGTAGTAGTAGTAGTAGTAGTAGTAGTAGTAGTAGTAGTAGTAGTAGTAGTAGTAGTAGTTAGTAGCAACAGCAGAAGCAGTAGTAGTAGCAGCAGAAGTAGTAGCAGTAATAGTAGTAGCAGCAGCAGCTGTAGTAGTAGTAGTAGGTATGTCATTAATATAAAGTTTGTTACAAAGACCAAGAATATCAATCAACCTTGGATGCATGAGTCGTTCAGTTTTCCTTTGAAATTTTTATGAAACACTCAAATTTTCGACAAATGTAATGTGCTCTCTGATGTTGTCTTCCCATTGTTGTCTCTGCCTCTTCCTCTTCCTTCTTGTACTCAAATGCCAGTTTGATACAAAGACCTGGAATATTTATCAAACTTGCATGCGCGAGCAATTTATTCTTAGGAGAACATTGTTGGATAATAGTCTGACATGTGTGAAGGGTGCTTGTACTCTCTACCGTCCACCATCTTGTAGCCTGTTCGAGGGGAATTTTTGCCTGGGGTTAACATCAGCACTGACACCACTCCTCCAAAAAGTCCTTTGGATAAAACTATAAATTGAGGCCCCGTTTGCGAAAGCATGCAAAACATCTTGTGCACACGTTAAATCCAATTCCACTTTTGGAAAGAGTAGGCCATTGTTTGCCGGTGGGAACAGATGACAAAACTTACAAAACGGTATACACACTGGGACGGATGTAAAAAAGCACATGAGCGCGTATTCCATTATCCTCAATATGAAAAAAATAAATTAATAAGTGACAAATAAATGAATAAATAAATGAATACGTAATTAAATAAATAAATAACTTGATGCTGAAAACTCACAATGTTACCAAACAAAACTCCAATAAAAATAATGTATCCAAAAGCAGCATACAATCCTACCACCAGAAGAGGTAAAAACGACTTCCGGTATCCAAAAAGTTTCCAAGGCTTGTGGAACGCACACTGTCTGATCTCCCTTGATCACGTGACCAGTAGGAGCATCACGCCATTGGTCAATTCCTCTTGGTGTCTGGAGAGGAGACTGCGAAGTGGATTCATTGCTCTGTAAGTGGAGGTTTCTTCAGTACTTCCGTCCCTGCTGTCTGTCTGTCTGTCTGTCTGTCTGTCTGTATCTCTATCTGTAATTCTCTTTCTGCATCATTTCCTGTCTGTCTTCTTGTTTATTCTATCTGTCTCTCTGTCTCTGTCTCTCTCTCTCCGGGCCGGATGAAAAAAAAAATGTAAATGCTTACTCTGTTACCCTTGAAAAATAAAGATTATTCATTCATTCATTCATTCATTCATTCATTCATTCATTCATTCATTCATTCATTCATTCATTCATTCATTCATTGTCTCTCTCTCTCTCATTCTCAAACAGAACCAATATTAACGTATGCATCTGAGGTTTGGAGATTGTATGAAGAAGGCAAGCGAACTGAAAAAGTTTCACACATTTGCTTTAAAGAGATTTCTATCTGTTCCTTTACATGCATCAAACCATCTAGTTTACGGGGAAAGTGAAAGGTATCCGTTATACATAAGGACATGTATAAAAAGCATTAAATAAGAATAAATCAAATCAAATCTCTCTCTTTCTCTCTCCCTCTCCCTCCCTCTCTCCTTTTGTATGCTTGTATATTTATTTATTTATTTATTTATTTATTTATTTATTTATTTATTTATACATTTTTTTATATCGAGGATAATGGGATAAGCACTCATGTGCTTTTTTTTACATCAAGTCCCCGTGTGTATGCAGTTTTGTCAATCTTGTCATCTGATCCTACCGGCACACGATGGCCTGCTCTTACGAAAAGCGGAACAGGATTTAACGAGTGCGCAAGATGTTCTGCGTGCGTTTACACACGGGACCTTGGTTTATAGTCTCATCCGAAGAGGCGTGTGTGTGTGTGTGTGTGTGTATGTGTGTGTGTGTGTGTGTGTGTGTGTGTGTGTGTGTGTGTGTGTGTGTGTGTGTGTGTGTGTGTGTGTGTGTGTGTGTGAGTGTGTGTGTATGTGTGTGTTTGAGTGTGTGTGTGTGTGTGTGTGTGTGTGTGTGTGTGCGCGCGCGTGCGCGCGCATGCGTGTATGTGAGTGTCTGTGTGAGTGTATGTATTTATATATTGTGTCTGTGTGTCTGTGTTTGTGTGTGTGTGTGTGTTTGAGCGCGTGTGCGTGCGTGTATGCCTGTGTGCGTGTGTGTGTATGACTTCATCACTTATTCATTCCCACCTCTCATCAATGCTAATAAGAGTAAAGTGGACAGGATGAGTGTGTGAGAGATGTGAGGCACCCCTGCTGTGATACAGGATTCGCTTCTTTCATCTTCCCCTTGCTGCTGGAAAATCTGTCTATGAGTCTACCCCTCCTTTGTCTGTTTGTCTGTTTGTCTGTCTGTCTGTCTGCCTGCCTACTTGCCTGCCTGCCTGTCTGTCTGTATGTCTTTGTCTCCGTCTGTCTGCCTGTCTATATGTCTCTGTCTCTCTATCTCTGTTTGTTTGTCTGTCTCTGTCTGTCTGTATCTGTCTCTGTTTGTCTGTCTGTCTGTCTGTCTGTCTGTCTGTCTGTCTGTGCGACGCTCCCACTTTGTGGCCCCTATCTTTCATTAATGCTAATAAGAACGGAAATAGAGGAGGTGGGCGCGTCAGAGATTTGAGGAAAGTGTCGACACAGCTATCGTGATAGATGGCTTTTACCTCTCCCCTCTCACCCCCCCCCTCAATCCCTCCCCCACACCTTCTTCTTCCTCCATTCCCCCATCCCTGTCTGACTGTAATGCCTGACTGTTTATTTGTCTGTAACTCTATAATCTTTTATTTTGTTTCAGCGCATACATTTTGCTGTGATTATAAATGACAATAGGTCTTACCCAATGTGGGTGGGCTTTTTTTTAATTAAAGAAAAAGGCTTAGTCTAAAGGGGACGGGATAGCTCAGTGGTCAGAGCGCTCGCTTTCCCCCAGCCAATGTTAAGCAGCGTCGAGCGTGGTTACCAGTTGAATGGGTGACCGTTTGCACGCCTTGGCTTCAGTACAGTCCCCCAGTTTACCCAGCTGTAAATAGTTACCTGCCCTCTTTCGGGTCAGGGAAGGTAAAGCAGCGAGGGAGAGGAGATGGGCGCCGCCCTCAATATGCTGGCCTCTAGAGAAGCTGAGGTCTCTGATGCCTCGCTCCCCTACGACCACATATGTTATGGGACACCTTTACCTTCTTACCCTTTTTAGTCTAAAGGGTGCACTTTAGTTGGTGTGTCCAATGTGCAGTGTCTTTGTGTTTGTTTGAATGTCCCTGTGTGTCTGTTTGTCTGTACCACTGTTACAGAGACATGAGTGAAACAGTTAAACAGCAGTGCACCAAAAAATGCCTACCTATTTCTCAGTCTGCCTGTATGACATTTATTCATTTCATTTTTGCTTTAATTCTTTTATATCGAGGATAATGAAGCAGCACTCGCGTGCTTTTTTTTTCCATCAAGTTTCCATGTGTATGCGGTTTTGTAAACTTTTTCATCTTTTCCCACCGGCACACAAGGGCCTAATCTTTCGAAAAGCAGACAGGTTGTAACGTATGCGCAAGATGTTCTGCGTGGTTGCACACACGGGGCCACGATTTATAGTCCCATCCGAATTGTGTTTGACTTGTCTGTCTGTCAGTCTATAATTTCAGTTTAGTAGGTCTTGTGTGTTACACACAATTATTTAGTGCACGTAAAAGATCCCACGGCAAGAAGTGAATTGTAACTGACAAAATTCTATAGATAAAAGCCACTCTGATAGGGAAACAAATACAGTTGCAGACAAGAAAAGAAAAAAAGATGGGTAGCGCTGCTCTTGTGGCAACGCACTCTCCACAGGAAGAGCAGCCCGAATTTCACGTAGAGGAATCTTCCGAGACTTAAAGTGGTATAAAAATGAATTGATTAGTATTGCTTGTCTTCCCATCTTCTTACAACAACCTTTACAATATCCCAAATGTATGGGTTTTATTTTCCAGTAGTCTCGATCCAGCCCTCTGCCAAAAGTTCCGTTTGCATTGTGCTTAAAGTTCCATTGCTCTTTGTCGCTTCTCAGTGTTGCCAGAATTCTTATGCTAAAGACAACAGCCATCATAGATATAGATAGACACTTTGTTGACTACTGCACGATAAGGAGAGAAAGAGAGAAAGAGAGAAAGAGAGAGAGAGAGAGAGAGAGAGAGAGAGAGAGAGAGAGAGAGAGAGAGAGAGAGAGAGAGAGAGAGAGAGAGAGAGAGAGAGAGAGAGAGAGAGAGAGAGAGAGAATTACACAATAAAGACAAACACACAGATAAACAGACAGTCAGGTATACATACATATTTTCAGACAGGCGAACAGACAGGCAAACATCCAGGCAAACAGGCATACAGACAGTCAGACAGACAGGCATACTGATAGACAGACAGACAGACAGTCAGACAGAAAGACAGACAGAAAGACAGACAGACACACAGACAAGGTTATGAGTGTAGAATCTGAGATGATTGCATGCATGAAGAGGAAGAGTGGAGGGGGAGGGGGGAGGGGCAGGAGTGAAGCCATCTGTCATGACAGCACTCTCCACATTTTGCTGCTGCAACATTTCACACACACCCAGCTTCTCTATTTCCCATCTTATTAGCATTGATGACAGATCAGAGAGAGAGAGAGAGAGAGAGAGAGGAGAGAGAGAGAGAGAGAGAGAGAGAGAGAGAGAGAGAGAGAGAGAGAGAGAGAGAGAGAGAGAGAGAGAGAGAGAGAGAGAGAGAGAGACAGACAGACAGACAGACAGACAGACAGACAGACAGACAGACAGACAGACAGACAGACATAGACAGAGAGACAGACACACACAGAAAGACAGACAGACAGAGAGGCAGACAGACAGATAGACAGAGACAGAGAGAGACAGAAACAGACAGAGACAAACAGACAGACAGTAACAGACACAGAGACAGAAAAACAGACTAATAGAATGCACCTAAAAACCTTTTCATGGTAATAATATACATCCATCTAAACAGCTCGCTCTCTCTCTCTCTCTCCCCAGGAAAACAAATCAACCCAAAGCCTGACACTTCTATCAGACCATGGCGAAGGGAGACCAGAATGCCTACAGTACCCACCCGACACTTTCTAATACTGCTAGTCATTTCGCTGCTTCCGGTAATAAATCCTGGCCCCGTTTCTGGATTTATACGGATAAAGTGTTTAAGGAAGGTAGCAAGGGACACACGGGACAGCTATGTGCTTAGAGGGGGGTTCACGTCATTTGTTGATAACAGAAGACAGTGTTGGAGTCGTTACTGAGACATCAAGTCAAGTCAAGTCAAGTCAAAATGATCTTTATTGAGGGTAAAAGATTAAGTTTACACAACTTTTTTTTCATCCTGTCCTCACAAAAAAATCAAGAAATTTGTCGAAGTTTTTTTTTTCTTTCTAAAAATTATCGACTGCACTAAATCCTCTCTCTATTGATCAGCAGACAAACACTGACTCCTTGACACAAAGCAGAAAGACACAGTGCCAATGTCACAGCCACTGACACCCTGTGTCACAGAGAGGGCAACTCTGATATCACTGGTCCTTCTGTCATCTGTCATGTCATTGTCAGCACAGGCTGTCTCACTTTCCATGACCTCAACAACTGGGGTGTGACAACCCTCTCCTTGTCTCAGCCTCGAAAAAAAGCAATTTTTTTGAAACATTGTTTTGTGAAACTTGCTTTGGTTGGGAGGTAATCTTCTCTCTCTCTCTCTCTCTCCTCCCTCTCTCTCTCTCTCTCTCTCTCTCTCTCTCTCTCCTCTCTCTCTCTCTCTCTCTCTCTCTCTCTCTCTCTCTTCTCTCTCTGCGTTCTCTATCTCTCTCTGTCTCTGTTCTGTCTCTGTCTCTGCTCTGTATGTCTGTCTCTCTTGTCTCTCCCTGTCTCCGCTCTGTCTCTGTATGTGTGTATGCATGTTAATACATACGCTATAACTGAACATAACCATCTTGCAAAACAAAAGATAAAGATTTCCCACATAAGGAAGACAAGAAGAAAAATCCTACTGGACAACACTGTCAATCTCAGACTGCACCGCCTCGGAGTTGTTCCAGTCTGGTGCACTCACGTAACCCAAGCTGACATCAAACAGACTGACACTCCCCCACCCCACCCCCTCACCATGTCCCTTCACCATCCCCCCACCCTTTGCATTTGTATTGCTATATACAGAATGGATAGCAGTACATGGATAGCCACAGAGAAGTGAGGAAAAAGATGAGAGAAGCCAAAGAAGCGTGGATAGAAGAACAATGCAACAACATCGAAGATGGAATGGCCAAGGGAAACAGCAAAACAGCTTACAACACTCTGAAAGCACTAACGAAAACCACACAGCCTAAAGCCTCTGTTATTGAAGACAAAGAAGGAAATCTTTTAATGGAAAACAATGCCATCCTCCAGCGCTGGACAGAATACTGTGAGGGATTGTATAACTACCCACTACGCCCAGATACCAACATAGTTTCCAACAAA